>MJUU01032092.1:88132-141634 GCA_002080025.1 Modiolus philippinarum | reverse complement strand
TTGACTCTTTTACCGATGTGGACCCTATTTAAATTCTAATGATGGTTTTATAAAGGTGCATACAGCCAATAAAAGGGTTATGTCTGGTGTTATAATGTATTTAAGTTTTTCAACAGAAGACATATCTTCAAATTCAGAGTGTCTATTTACAATAATTTAAAAAAAAAATTACATCTATAACCTATTAATTGTACAATTTAAAAAGAAATGGGCTTCATCTTCAGTGTTATTACATTTTTGACACAATCATTGTTCCCTCGGTATTTTTTGTATCTGCCCATTTCCACCCGTAATTTATGATTGCTAATACGAAATTTGTTAAAAGTTATCTATATTTTAAGTGTTTCTACATTGATTACTTATAATGCCCCTATTGAATCCCTTGAAAGTTTTGATTTCTCTACCCTCTATACTACCTTACCACATAAATTTATAAAGGAAAAATTCAGACGTCTTATTCAATGGGCATTCGAAAAATTCGATTGTGAATATATATGTACTAATTCCCTTAAAACACATTTTAGTAATACAAAACAAAAGAACTCAATTAATTGGACTTGTTTTGATATGATTTCAGCTCTTGAATTTTTACTTGACAATATATTGATTCGTTTCGGTAACTCTATTTATCGCCGGGTCATAGGAATTCCTATGGGTACCAGTTGTGCACCACTTACAGCGGACCTCTTTTTGAACTGATACGAATCTCAGTTTATGACCAACATCAGCAAAGACCCATCTAAATGGCATTTAATTGAAAAGTTTAACAACAATTTCCGATATTTGGATGATATTTTAACTTTAAATATTGACGACTTCAATACGTATTACAAGGACATCTACCCTAAAGAACTTACTTTGAATATAGCCTATTCTAATCATCATCATCGTCCGTTCCTAGACATCAATTTTGATATAAGGAATGGTATATACTAAAATTTCTGACAAAAGGGACGACTTTTCTTTTCCCATATTAGTTAATTGTCCATTTCTGGATGGCGATGTTCCATTAGCGCCATCATATGGTGTTTACATATCTCAGCTTGTTCGATTTGCTCGAGTATGTAATAACGTTTGCGAATTTAATTAATGGAATCTTTTCATAACTGAAGAACTATTACATCAGGGTTTTCGTTATCATAAACTACTTAAAACCTTTACTAATTTTATCATCGATATAAAGACTTAGTTCATAAATACAATGCAACCTGTAAACATCTTATCAAGGCTGGTACTTCACATCCCTTATTTTACGGTAATGTTTTACATAAGAGTGAAAAATACTTAAACTCCTAAACTCGCCTAACAAACTTATAAAATATTTAAATCGTCTAATTCATAATGTTATAATTACGGTAGTGTCGTCAAGACAATACGTATAGCCTTCTTTGGTATTAATATTGATTTTTATGGGGTCTTTGCATTTTAACTAAACACATTCTAAATTTCTAAAATCAGTATTGCAGGGACATGGGTTATGTAATCCGGTATATGCATGAAATCATTATCCTAAACTACTCACAGGAAGGGATCTTGGTGGAAGCTATATACTGAGGTTACATAACTTAATTTGTCAGTTGGTAATGGGTCTGGAGCTGGCATGACAGTAAACTGCTAGTAGTCTCTTGTGATTTCATGTTTATGTCCGTATATTTAGTTCTTTCAGTTTAATTTTTCACAATTGACTCAGTCCTGTTGACAACTTAATTTTACTGTTGTTACGACTGTTTTTTGATTGATCACATTGGCTATATGGGGAAGGTTTTGGCCCAATAAAACTAGTTTAACCCCGCCGCAGCAGGTTTGCGCCTGTCCTAACTCAGGAAATGTATTAAGCCTTTGTGTGTCTTGTCTGTTTTCTAGTTAGTTTACTTTATGTCTATAAGAGTCTAGGATGATGTTTATTTCGCTGAACTTGATTACTCTTTATTTAGGGGCCGACTCCGACCTGCCGTTGGGTGTGGGGTTTCCTCACCGTTCATTGGAGATCTGATGGTGGCTTTAAGTTGTTATTACTCCCCTTTGGTCGTTGTCTCTTTGACACATTCCCCGTTTCCCTTCCTTTTTCTAAGAATTACATTCTGTACTCCCAAAAGCTTTATTAGAAAAAATATAAATGTTTGGTTATAAGCTTAAGCCTTAATTTGTTGATAAATTAAAAAAAATGTTACATTGAGTAAAGTTAGAAATTAAGGTGGTACGGGAGTCTAAAATGTTGTCAGATAGAATTTTCTGATATTTTCATGATTTACCATTTGTTATTAGAGCATATGAAAAATAAAATAAAAATAAAGGGTCACCGGCCATATAAGAATGAAATATGAAATGTATAAATCTGCTATTTTGGTTGAAATAAAAGGGAAAATTAGCGAATTCTAACAAAATTTTAATTTTAAATTATTTTAGTTACATCAGATAGATTTTTTTTTTAAATTTGGTAAATTAATAGCTAATATACTGTTCTTCAATTTCCATGAAAAAAAAAATTGGGGGTCACAGAACTTATTTTTGAGAAAATCGCGAAAAACTCATTTTTTCCTATTATTTCTATACAAATTATCTCCCTTTAATTGAACTGGAGTTAGCTGAAAGGTTCAATATTCTGCATGGTTACACGATAAAAGTGGCATATTTCATCAAACTTAACTATTACAAGACTTTGGAAATGCTTTCGGCAACGTTCCCATAGTGAATTCCATTTTTTTTGTCACATGCGCAAGAATGATGCGCAGTTTTAAACTCACGTACTACCTTAAATGTCACTGAAAGAAAAACAACGTTATTGGATAAATGAGATAGCGGATGAAGTGTTATATGGAAAATATATGTTAAGTCGTCATGTTATATTTGATCTGAAGCGTGCGGTACATGCCTTCCGATGTTGTCTCTGAAAGATTTGAATAATAATGATAACTTAATTTGCATATTGCATCCATGATGAATCGAGAAAATACAATATATACACAAGAATAATAAAATACAGTTTAACTAAAAAACATAAACTGTAACAGAATGAAGTTGACTCTTTTACCGATGTGGACCCTATTTAAATTCTAATGATGGTTTATAAAGGTGCATACAGCCGATAAAAGGGTTATGTCTGGTGTTATAATGTATTTAAGTTTTTCGACAGAAGACATATCTTCAAATTCAGAGTGTCTATTTACAATAATTTAAAAAAAAATTACATCTATAATCTTATTAATTGTACAATTTAAAAAGAAATGGGCTTCATCTTCAGTGTTATTACATTTTTGACACAATCATTGTTCCCTCGGTATATTTTGTATCTGCCCATTTCCACCCGTAATTTATGATCGCTAATACGAAATTTTGTTAAAAGTTATCTATATTTTAAGTTTTCCTTGAATAATTTTCTGATCCGAAATTCTTTTTCAATTTACTATATAAAAAAGTTAAAACTCATTAGTTAATGACAGTATTTTTCACTAAACATTTCAGTATAAGTATTTGTATTTACATTATTGAATACTTTTTAGTTAGGTTTTTTTTTATTAAAAGATTTATCTGAGTTAATGAAGTTTCTAGGATCTAATTCAAACTCATGAAAAATATTCATGGCAAATGTGTACCCAGTATAAATTTATTTATCATTTTACTGTTAGTGACTTTCAAAGATTCTTTTACTAGTGGATTTATATTATCAGTATTTATTCGTGTAAAATGCATTAAAGTCTGTTTCTATATAAAAGAAGATAAAGGGAACCAACGTTAGCTGCTATCTTTCAAGCCTAAAATTATTTTACAATATTTGGTGTGAATTTTTTCAAATGAAGTTTTATAATCAAAAGAAAAAGAATCAAATGTTCTGCTATTGTTCTTTGCTCTATACATAGCTCTATATAATGGTACATATGCATCAATATACCATATTTCTGAATTATTACATGTTATTATAGAGAAAAGATCTTTTTAAGTTTGAGAATATTTTTGTATTAAGTCCTTTTTTGATAATTCTTGAATACATCGTTTGAAATTTCAA
Source organism: Modiolus philippinarum (assembly GCA_002080025.1). Lineage (NCBI taxonomy): Eukaryota > Metazoa > Mollusca > Bivalvia > Mytilida > Modiolidae > Modiolus > Modiolus philippinarum. The sequence goes on along the minus strand of MJUU01032092.1, from coordinate 137,631 downwards.
CTTCAAATCTATAACTGTTCCTAGAAAATTATAGTCTTTGACTTCCTCTAAGGGATTATTATCATATAATATAGTTGGAGTGGTAGTGTTACTTGTCTGAAAAATCATAATTTTGTTTTTATTAGTCTTTACTGTAAGTTGCCAATCAAAGCAGTATCTTTTTAAATTTATCAATAGCATTCTGTAGACCTCTATGGGAATCAGCAAAAAAATCAAGTGATCATCAAAACTCAAGCTTGAGATTTTAGAGTAGAGCGCATTACTCATCAAAACTGCAATGAATATCATTTATGAAACAAATGAATAAGGAGATCTTAGACTACCACCTTGTCTTATTCCCTCATCGACGGAGTATCTATTATTAATATTAATCATCAATTAGTATAATAATCCGTTATGCCAAGAAAGACCTCTGCAGTTATTCAAATCTTTTTTATCTCCAGACTTTAACATTAAGTTAAATAATTTTAAAATAGATTTACAAGTTACTACTGAACTATATTTAATTATTACAATTATTGTCAGGTCCTGGACTTTTATTTATTTCTAATTTTCTAATACTTTGTTTAACTTCTTATACTGTAAAATGTTTATCAGTTTCTGTATTTTCTTTTAACAGACTTTCACATTATTATTTTCTACATTTTGTTTATTCACTGCATTAAATTTTTCACATTTACCCTTCTCTTTAAGGTGTTTCATAATTGTAATAATTTTTTCTTTTATTTCCGAATTATTTGTAAAATGTCCTTCATTTCTGAAAGTGTAAAGAACTTCCCAAAATTTTTGTGGGTCATTTTCTTTCCACTGTAACAATTTATCATACAGTTCTTTTCTGTAAGGATACTTTTTTACATTTGGCAAGCTTTTTTAAATCTTTAGCATATTTATTAAATTTTGTTTAAATAAAGTGATTTCAAGATGAAGACCTAAATTAAAAGCATTGTTCCATTGAATGGTCTTACAATGTATTTGAAGAGACTTTGTGTCATGCTCCTTTACTCAATGTCCTCTTTCAATGTTCACTATAGAAGAAGACTTGAAACGTAAAAGATTAAACTTGCCTGAGCACAAGTTCCAATAAATGTGCTAGCATGAAACAAGCTGTCAACTTAGTATTAGTCATGATAATTGATCCTATTTAAATAGCAATTCCTTTTTACATTACAAATAATCAAAATGTAGTGTCATAAAGCTTATGAAAATGACCTGATCTGGTGGATCAACATTACAAATAATCAAAATTTAATGTCATACAGCTTATAAAGATGGCCTGATCTGGTAGATCAATCTCCGAATAGAAGCCGTCAACCTCTGACACACTGTTTCCCCCACATTGAATTTACCAAGCCCTTTTCACTGTGGTGTCGTATACATCGTTATATATATTACACTTTCACGTATATAAATCGGCCATTTTTAGGGGAATCTGTCCTTCCGGTGTGGCAAAGGTATCATCTGACATGGAAAGCTATGCACCTCTATTTCGGAGATTGCTGGAGGATACGTTTTCGAAATACTGTAAACCAACTAATTTTCGCGAGCAATTTATTTTCGCGATCTTTGCGAGCGTAAAAATATCGCGAAAATAAGTCGTCGCGAATATTTTTAATTCTTATATAAATGCATTAACAGAAATTAAAAATCGCGAAAATTAGTCGCCATGAAGTTGTCCTTGAGGGACAAAACGCGAAATAAAGTATCCACGAAAATAAGTTGGCTAACAGTATAATTTTATCGTGAATTCTCAATGTTAAAAGACGAGATATCAGACAAAGTAGACTATTTAGGGCTGTTGGGGGTAAAAGTACCAGACTGTGCAGACATTACATATGAGTTAACAGAAACAGAATTTGTCCCGAAGCGAACTAATTAAAATGCAATTGTTACATTTTGTCGAGTCAATTCGTATATGACGCTGGCATATCGAATCAATTAACACTAAAAGAGAACTACAACACTTAAATATGGGATTACATATTATGCAATACAGAATTAACTTCTTTTCAAATGTCTAATTTATTTCGTTTTCTGTCGTGTTGTGTTTTAATTCTTATTTTTCGTTGTATTCTTTAACAAATTAACTTGGTATATCGACACTTGTTTAAACTTATCAAATTAACCCCCAGTATGAATGTCGGTTAATTAGACACATGAAAGTGGGATTTTGTTTCGTATGCATTTATTTCCAAATCTTTAATTGGAGGTATTTTATTTGAAATGTCAAGAATCTAATACAAGTGAAATAAGATATATCAATCTGCAGTATAAAATTATCTATATGCACTTAAGCTTATTCTATGGCAGTGCACGCAGTTATTTTTAACAATTTTTGAATTGAGATATTTTAAGTGGAAAAAAATATAACTTTTTAGAAAATGCATTGTCCTTTTGTTTTATGTTTTCTTTTAAATTTTTTTCTTTGATTTTTTCCTTTGTTTTTTTTCTCGATCGTGGTTGTTATAGTTCTTTTTTCGTTTTTCTGGGGCTGCGGCTACAGAATGCCGAGAACGCCCCTATGTGGTGGATAGGGGAATGCAATGTCTATACTGGGTAGTCAGGTCATAATACGGAAAGCCTGACAGCGAACCATTGCAGCCACATTGTGTGGAGAAACGCACGCCACATGCAGTATAAAGACTCCTATTTTTCTCGTTCAATAGTAGACTAACTCGGGGACGTGTAGAATGCGAAATTTCCTCTCCCACCTCAATTCTCCCATTTTCAATAGGCAATTAAAACTCGTTGCGCAAGTTGTCCATTCCTCCTGTATTACTTTCGTCTTTCATATTTTAAACGTAAACTCTTAACAAATCAATCAATCGATCGATTTTTCGTTTTTTTTTCCTTGTTTTTTTTCTACTTTTCATTGTTCTTACTAATTTTGCTCTTGCTAATTTTATTTTGTTTTGTTTTTTTATTTTTATTTGTTTTTTTTTTTTAATTTTGCTTTTTGCTTCTTTTTTGTAATTTTACTTAGTTGTTTTTATATGGATAGTGGGAATCTATTTACAACGAATTTACCAAATATTTTCTCGTTATACAGAAATCATTGAGTTGAATAATTGACAATAAATGTTTTAATTTATGTATTGGCTCATATCAGGGTTCACCAAAGAAACATTATAATTCCTGAGAGACATTGCAATCAGTGACCTGCTAAAATATACAATTTAATTTACGAATCGTAGAAACAATACAAACAACGTTTGGGATGTCATGCTCGATCCCAAAGGCGCCATTTTCCATTCTAGCAAAACAAATTAGTAATAGTATTTTTATCGCTAATTTTGTTATTAATATACACGAGATATATGTTTCTTTTGCTATTGAAATATTTTTTAGGGTTAAACATGTAATTTTTAGTTAAATATAGCGCTTTCTTTGATGGGATTATTTTTTTTCCTGAAACGTCACGCGACGTGATATTAATACGCTGTTGCTAACATTCCATAGAGATTGACGATGATATGTTCATATCAGTGCAGTGCAGTGCTAATAGAATTATCTTCGCTCGGGAACAATTGAAAATCAAGAAAATTAGCGATAAGAACAGTTATAAATGTCCATACTAGCAATCATATCAAATAGAATCAACAATAAAACAAAAAGCAAATTTAATCATTTTTATCTGAATTGACTCGTTCTGAATTTTTACTGTTGTTATGATTGTTTTTTGATTTATTACATTGGCTGTAGGGGAAGGTTGGGGCCCAACAAAACTAGGGCGTTTAACCGCGCCGCAACAGGTCAGGAAATTTATTAAGCCTTTGTGTGTCTCGTCTGTTTTCTACTTAGTTTACTTTATGTCTATAGGAGTCTAGGATGGTGTTTATTTCGCTGAACTTGATAACTCTTTATTTGTGGCGGACTCCGACCTGCCGTTGGGTATGGGGTTTCCTCACCGTTTATTGAAGTTCTTATGGTGAATTTGAGTTGTTATTTACTCCCGTTTTGGGTCGTTTTGTTTGACACATTCCCCGTTTCCCTTCTTTTTCTCTATTTGTGACACGCCGTGCGCGGTCCCGGCTTATGAAAAGGCCCGCAGCATCCTCTGAGCTTGGAGTATGAGTCTTCCTAACAGAGGACCCCGAGGGAACCCCGGGATATAGAAATAGGGCCTAGTATCTCCGGCTTGCGTGGTGTGACCCCTCCTAAACGGGGGCTGACCATGGGGGTCCCGGGATACAGAAATAGGACCCATTCCGTGGTTGTGCGGAATTAATAAATACACAACCGGATGGGATGTAAACTCAGGTCCACGTGTTGGAAGAAATTCCACGCTTCCTGCATGTTAAAGAACCCTTGTAGCAAGCTTTTTTTGAGTGGTCCGTAGGTGATCGGCTACAAGGCTAAATTGTCCGCCCTTTTCGATTTCTTCCTACTTTTCCAGTGGCAGTCAGAATTTCCCGTCCCATGACCCTTTCCATACCCCCAAAGTGATTATTTATTAACAAACTTGTTCTCGTCTTGATATAGCTGAAATATTGCTGAGTAGACGTTAAACAATATTCAATCAATCAATCTATTTGTGACTAATAAAAAAACGATAACCTGAACTCCGCGAAACTTTTCGTGCTTGGTTAAACATAAAAAATTCATGAACGAATATGACGGCTTAAAAAGGACTCAAATCCTTTTCAAAGATCGAAATGTACCTTTGCTAATGCATGTTAAAAATCAAAGAAAGCCATTGAAAGATGCATTTATAAGGACTGTCTCATGTGCATTTCGTTGGTATTTAATGACATTTTTTAATATGATTTATCTGGAAAACAAAGGCCGTAAGATATTTTTTAATTAATTTTTTGCGAAAAAAAAATGGTTTTGTGTATATACTTCCAGTCAGATCGTAGATTTAATTTGTCCTTACTACATCCTAAGCATAGCAGAACAAGACTGTCTAACATCATCGTTATTTATCCTGCAATGGCCATTTTTATAGACGAATACGACCCTCGAATATTTTTTTTTCGTATTCGTAGGGTATGCTGGTTACCGGCCCATGAATTTGAAGGAAGAAAAGAGAGGCCGACTGGTTTGAAAACCTTCATACTTTGACGTCATAGTGTAAATTCGCCTATGACGTCATGGATTTAACCAAAATGGCCGAAATTGTTTACTTTCTACTTCCTCCCGCTTCACTGGGAAAATGGAGTTTTAAATAGTTTTTAATGATTGCAGGATAAAAACAATATACGTACATTGTCGGAAATATAAAATTTATTTGTACTCGCTGCGAAACAGACAAGAAATGCTCGGTAAACCTCACATTTCTACCTGTTTCTAAAGCTCGTCAAATAAATTTTATATTTTCCGACAATGTACATATATTGTATATAAACATTCAAGTACTAACAACACTTTCTATGTATTGAAGTCTACATATTAAATGATTGTATTCCTGGATGGTAATCAGATCTTTGTTAAGTGTTCCTAAGTATTGTAAGAAATGGCATTTGTCGGAAAAAACGACGTCTTAATTATCGACTGATGAACTGATATTGACTGTAAACAGATATAATTTCCACTTCAGCCAGCAGGAACACTTATAATGACACTATATTGTCAGGGTAGGCGATTCCATGGCCATCTTCATAATGATTGTAATGATCTAAAGCAAATGTTGCAGCCAGATTTGTACACCCATAATGTAATTTGTTATCATATTTTGATATTAATTTATCAAAAAGATTTGATCATTCAACAATTTTATTTTCCAATATATGAATATGTGAAGTCCGTAAAAACATCCCCCATGCGAGAGATGAAATGTCTTTATACATTTGGGTAATGGTGTACTTGTGCTTGAGAGAATTTCTCATACATGTATGCCATTTGAATGCACTGTTATATTTTAAAATCCGCGCTTTCTGCACGTTGAAGAACCCTTGTAACAAGCTCTTTTTTGAGTGGTCCGTAGTTGATCGGCTACAAGGCTAAATTCCCCGCCCTTTTCGATTTCACCCTACTTTTCCAGTGGCAGTCAGAATTTCCCGTCCCATGACCCTTTCCATACCCCAAAGTGATTATTTATTAACAAATTTGTTCTCGTCTCGATATAGCTGAAATATTGCGCAGTAGACGTTAAACAATATTCAATCAATCAATCAATCAATTTCAAAATTTTTACATTTTATAATTCCCAAATGTAATTCTGACCATTCTGTTTTTTTGTACCCAAATCTCATGATTTTATTATGCCGACTTTTCTCTCTTTTAACTCGATGAGTTTGTCCTGTGGTTGTTTAAGTTTTCTTGTGATTTCTTAGATTAGTATTTTTGTCGGGCAACGGATGACAGCGACTGTAAGAACAAATTACCGGTGCTGAAAAACCAGCAATCATGTATGATGAAAAACATGGTTGTAGCGTTGCTCGACGATTGCTATGCACTGAAGTGACATAAGTTGTCGAAATGCGCATATGCATCTTAATTCACAGTAACTTCGGTATTTAGTCATTTGTTACCACTGGGTCGATGCCACTGCTGGTGGGCTGTTAGTCCCCGAGGGTATTTGTTACCACTGGGTAAAAACTAAGGAGTATCTCCCTCATGCAAAGCTCTGTCCTTAGATGATTTTGGCTTGCATTTAGATCATATTGGTTATTTGTTCTCTGTCAGTTTTTGAACATCTTTGAGTTTATGGTCTTCCAAAACATTTAGATTTTATCTGCACTGAAGAGACATAAGTTGTCGAAATGCGCATATACAGAATTCAAATTCACAGTAACTTCGGTATTTAGTTAATTGTTACCACTGGGTCGATGCCACTGCTGGTGGACTGTTAGTCCCCGATGGTATTTACAAGCCCATAAGTCAGTACTTCGATGCTGATCCGAAAGCCGATTCTATTTGGACCCTGACAATATCTAATTTTTTGTAAATTGTGTTAAAAACTAAGAAGTATCTCCCTCATAAGTTGTCGAAATGCGCATATGCAGAATTTAAATTCACAGTAACTTCGGTATTTAGTCATTAGCAATGAATTTTGCCCAAAACAATGCTTTGGGCCGTCTTCAACGTTCTAAGAGGTAAGAGCAAAGCTCATTGTTGGTAGCCTCATGGTGACATCTAGATGACGAATAACAATAAAAGAGTTGTTCCATTGCTTTGCTCCATGTACATTTACTCCATATATTCCTTCATGGCTTATAGGGTCTGTAAGTCTCGTTCAATTTTGTAACTTCCGGGCACAAAAATTGTACCCGGAACACATTATTTACAAAAGTATGTGACGTTTCAAACAAAACCTTGAACTTCATAATCCTCAAACGTTTTTTTTTTTTTGGTGGGAAACGTTTTCGAAATGCATTAGTATCGTGAATTCTCGGGGGTCACATGACGAGACTTACAAACCCTATATTACAAGAGGTTATAGCAACATTACTACCTTGCCAATTTTGTAGTATGCTACTTTTTTAGTTAAGATGGGTGTTACTGTCGTCTACCATGGCGTTTTGCAATAGTATCGTGAATTCTCGGGGGTCACATGACGAGACTTACAAACCCTATATTACAAGAGGTTATAGCAACATTACTACCTTGCCAATTTTGTAGTATGCTACTTTTTTAGTTAAGATTGGTGTTACTGTCGTCTACCATGGCGTTTTCACTATCTCGGTAGTCATGTACCAATTGTGATCCTAAAATCAAAAAATTAACAAATGTGTTAATTTCGTTCATGTATGAAAAAAATCCAAAATACCGACTTTATACATAATTTCGGTTCTGTGGGTTGCCATTGAGGCATCATATGTTCTTTTTTCAATGCAGATGAAAATCAAACATTGGGGAAACCAAATGAAAGACGCTAGAATCTAAAAAAAAAAAACAATATTTTGCACGAGCAATAGCATGTACAATTTATTCCCGGAACTTGCATTTTCTACGATAATATATGGCATTTGAAGCCAAATATTGAACGTCATAATCCGTGGAGGTCATCAAATCAACCCTTTGTCGTGCAATTTCTTGATGTCACATGACGAGACTTAGTTCTATTTTCTTTTTTTTTAATTGAAACGTTCCCAAACAAACAATGAAATTTTCAACTAGATTTCACATTTCGCGGATTTCACTTTACCAGTTTTGACTCGACCCTGGATTGAATCACTAATAATGTGTCGCGTGCCACTAGAGCAAGAGGGGATGCTTACCCTTCTGGAACAACTGATGTCACTCTCGGTTTTTATGGGAGTTCATACCAAAAGCCCCTTAGTTCTGAACCTTGCGCCTTTATTTCTGTGCTTTGTTGCTTTCTCATGTCTTTGTTATTCTGTATTTTTTTGATTTGCCTTGTCTCTGGACTTTGCATTTTTTAACCACATCTCTTGTTTCTTGTATACTCTACGAGTTTAACCCCACCGCAATTTTTGCGCCTGTCCCAAGTCAGGAATATGTTGGTCATTGGCTTGTCCTTGTCTTCTTATAAAATTTTAGTTTCTTGATATTTGGGTTATTGAATGTGGTTTGTTTCCATTGATTTATTCACTTTTTTTTAACCTTTTTGGGGCCATATAGGGCTTGCTATATTGTGTGAGGTTCCTCACTGTGTTGAAGACCGTACGATGACCCCTAGATGCTTTGTTTTTGGGTCGTTTTTACCTGGATATGGGATGTTGTCTCCTTGACATTTACCCCATTTCCTATCTTTTTCATATCTACTGTCGTTGTTTCGGCTTTCTGGAACAGCACCAAAGTATGGAACCCTTATGCTGGAAACCCGGGTAGACTTCTTCACGGACCAAATGGCAATTAAACTACTAAATAACACAGTTAATTCAAATTCTGCACCTAGCAGATTTAGGATTATCCTTCTCTTGCAAATTCTTCTGCTAGACTACACATTACCCATGTCAATTTTTGCTCTCCAGACATTTTATTCTACCAACCCTTATAATAAATGAATTGTTTGAATAGTTTAATACAGAGTAAATGAATTAATTGATTGAAACTGTATTGTTGCAGCTGCTTCAGGTGAATCGAATAAAATGATCACCATCCAATAAAGGAGTCTCAAGAGAGCTGACATTAATTATAGATATATATCGTCTAAATTGTGTACAATGTCTGCTTATTTCTGTTTGCATATCAGTATCAAACAACAAAGGAGGAATTATGATTTTTAGTTTTTCAGTATGAAAAGTAAGAAAATGAAATCATCCGCTAAGTGTATCAAATGAGATAAATTAAACTTTCATCCGTTTTATCATGGAATATGCTTGTGAACTATGGTCAAGTTGTAGTCAATAAGATTCTGAAAAATTAGACATGCTTCAAATGGAAGCCATTCGTATCGTCACAGGTTTACCACAGTTTGCTACTTCAGAATCAATATATTCAGAAACAGGCTGGGAACAGTTATCGGATGGACGAAAAACTAGGAGACTTAATTTATTTTATTCAATACATAAACATCATGCCCCTGAGCATCTATGTGAACTAATGCCATATATTTATTGTGGAATATCCATATATAACTTTTTATTAATTGTCGTCATTTTTATTATTTTTTTCTGTTGATCATTTTCTAAGGGAGAGGACGTGTCTAATGTTGTAATAACTTGAATCCAATTCCATTTGTGGAATCCAATTCTATTTGTGGAAATAAAATATGTTTAATGTTAATGAAACAAATTCGTAACAAGCGTAAGGCAAGGACCATTTGATTTTCAGGGGGTGCCCTGGGATTTTTACCCGAGCCGGTAGCCAGATCATTTTTTTCCCATATACTCTATGCTAGAAAATTTTGTTGAGCCGGGCTTCTTTTCTAATTTACAGAATCAGGGTCAGATTATTTTTTCGGCCCAGATGCTAGTCAGGAAATTTTTTGGGGCATAAATCGGGGCCAGGAAATTTTTTTCTAAAAAATACCACCCCCCCTCCCTCCTGAAAATCAAATGGTCCGTGCCTAAAAGAAATTCAGAAAATACAACAGCTATGAACCAATCAGAGTTCATCACAGTTAACAAGATGTAATATTTTAACGACATCGTCTATCAGCGAAAGCTGTAATTACAAGCGTTGCCTTCTATACGTTATCATTACATAGGGATTAAGTAAAGGGTCAGTTTGAAGCAGCGTTAGTAATTTCTATTGTCTCTTAAAAAAAGACCTCAGAATCAGAAAAATATCTGTTATCTGTTTTCGATAAAAGAAAAAGTAGCTTATATGACATTGATATAGCAACAAATTCCGCCGGCTGTTATGTCAAATACATTTCTAATAAACTTTTATATGCAGCTTTCAGAAAAAAATCTCAATTTATAAATTATTCTTTCTACATTGTTTTTATTGTATTAATATTCTTTCAAACATTTAAGTGAGCTTGGTAATGTTTAGTTCATATATCAAAAGCTGTACCTAATTATTACTCTGTAGCCGAACGAAACATTATCCAATGTTGCTTAAAATAAGAAATTTGTTTACTTTTTCTCAACCGGGCCAAACATTATTCAACCGGACTAAACCTGTTATATCCTAAACTGTTCGCCGAGAATTCCGCTTTATAGGGGTGATAATGATATCATAGGTTTTCAGTGAAAATGAAGTTATATGATAAAAGTATAAAATATTCCATAAACTTCAGGAACTTATGTACCTATTAAGGAAAAAAAATAAAACGAATTTGCGGTGTTTGCCTGACACTCGGCTTGTTACTCACTTCATCAGTACTTACATCGTCACTCTATACAATATCTTTTTAAATACATGTATATATAAAGAACATTTAACGGTAACAATGTTTACTTGTTGTGATATCCTATGACGTCTTTTGTTTTAAGCTCTTAAAATTTTGGTTCATTCTGTTGAAAAAAACCCTACATCTATTTCTTCATTCCTGCATTTTTTTACCGTAGTGTCCTATTTAAATGTTGCCATCACGAGTTCTATCGGACTTGACTTTGACCTTTGTTTTGGACATTGTTGTTTATTCACAGACAAATGATGCCTTCCTATCATAAAATATTCATCTTATCGACACATCCAGTCCATGCCTCTGCTGTCGTAATTCTTCGAAGTAATAACCAATACAGTAGTTGCTGACCCGAAATCCTACTTGATTTAGAAAAAAAGTTTTGGTTAAGGTGGCTCACTCATCATGTTTATGTGTCAGATTTCGGAACTCCTCTGGTTTTCTCCAGTTCAAAGGCTTAAAGAATTTTGCACATGGACCCCAATTTTTATTTCATGAATATCTTCTGTGGGTCAAATTAAAACACCTGACAAGTTTTCATAAAATCCTTGATATAACTTCCTAGCTTTAAGACAAAGAATAATCCTGATTTTAAGCTAAGGGAAAATCCAGGGAAATCCATTTCGAGCAAAATTTTCAATGTCATAAATCTCCGTTAAAAGCACACGGACATAAATATTCCTTTTTACCATTTCATTAAGTCTACAATGCTTAATCAATTAAAATGGGTTTCACGAAATCCTTGATTTAAACAACATCAGGAGTCAGCATCCTTAAAACTAATTAAAGCTTTGTCTTTTGCTGGTATTAACTTTCAATTTTAATTACACTTTGTGAAAATGAGCTTTACCCCATTTCCTTTCTTTTTCATATGCATTCTGATTGGAAAATAGCCGCGCTATTTGTTGGCAAATACCCCTATCATTAAGACACTAGTCAAGGTTTTTGTCCCGGAGTCATCTGTGCGTTTTGATAATACAGATATTCGATATAATTAAACAGAATGGCGGGGTATTTACCAAAAAAAAGTCTCGGGTCTTAATTTCCGCCGCCTTTCAGGGTCGTCAAATTTTACCACCCTGCGACTTGTTTTTTTTTTTGCAAATATCCCTCCTTATCATGATATACCGGTATCTCTTCAAAATCCTAAAGGTCATTTGTAATGTTCATCTTCGGAGACTAAATTTACAACAACTTCGGTATTTAGTGACTTGGGGTGTTCGTATGAAAATATCCGTGTAGTTTTCCAGAGTTTTTCGTTGTAAATAGCAAAATATCGGAGTTACCCTGAAGTCCGTTTCTGTAAAAGGATAAAGGGAATTCACTCGTACTTTCTGTAATAGTTATCACACGAGGACGCAGCGTATCTGTATAAGCTCACCCCGACAAACGTACCAAGACCGAGCGTGATAACTAGTTTACATCCCAGCTAATATACAAAGGGAAGAAAACCTGATATACATCCTGAATAACTAATTCCGTTCTTATAATGTCATGAAAAAAATAATATATTTTCTTATTGTGCCTCAAACATATTCTTTATATACGATTTTTAACACTGCAATTCCAAGGAGTTCGTGGTGTAATAGGTGAGGCAGAAGTCTAGTAAAGGAGACGATTCTGGTTTTAATCCCATAATAGACAATGTTATTTATGGTTCAAAAACTTTATCTCTGAAAATTTTATGTGATAATAAAACATAAAATTTTACCAAGCCCAAAAAACTGAACAGTTCTTAAAGTCTGCCTTTTTTAAAAAGTAAAACTACCCTGTACTTGGCTAATTTTGGCTTTACATTTAGATCATATTTGGTTATTTGTTCTCTATCAGTTTTTAAATATCTTTGAGTATATGGTCTTCCAAACATTTAGACTTTATCTGCACTGAAGAGACATAAGTNGAAATTTATTCCTCATCAGCAGCACTTGAACCCAAACAAAGGAAACCCATTATTTCAAAAATGTTTAAAGTGCATAAAACCAAACGAAATCCGAATAATCAGTTATATCAAATATAGCTAAGGACAAAACTACGATGGAGGGAGTTAATCCTTCGATTTTAGAATTTGCATAAATTTAGATAATAGTAATTGAACAAAGAGTACACATGAAATATTATCTCATGAACAAGTACACCATATCTAAGAAAAATAAAGAGCATACATCTCTACCACGGGGAATTGTTTTACCAACTCCACACTGCAATATCTTTTTTAAATACATGTATATATAAAGAACATTTAACTGTTTAACGGTAACAATGTTTACTTGTTGTGATATCCAATGACGTCTTTTGTTTTAAGCTCTTAAAATTTTGGTTCATTCTGTTGAAAAAATCCCTACATCTATTTCTTCATTCCTGCATTTTTTTACCGTAGTGTCCTATTTAAATGTTGCCATCACGAGTTCTATCAGACTTGACTTTGACTTTTGTTTTGGACATTGTTGTTTATTCACAGACAAATGATGCCTTCCTATCATAAAATAGTCATCTTATCGACACATCCAGTCCATGCCTCTGCTGTCGTAATTCTTCGAAGTAATAACCAATACAGTAGTTGCTGACCCGAAATCCTACTTGATTTAGAAAAAAAAGTTTTGGTTAAGGTGGCTCACTCATCATGTTTGTGTGTCAGATTTCGGAACTCCTCTGGTTTTCTCCAGTTCAAAGGCTTAAAGAATTTTGCACATGGACCCCAATTTTTATTTCATGAATGTCTTCTGTGGGTCAAATTAAAACACCTGACAAGTTTTCACAAAATCCTTGATATAAGTTCCTAGCTTTAAGACAAAATATAATCCTGATTTTAAGCTAAAATCCCGCAAAATTTTCAATGTCATAAATCTCCGTTAAAAGCACACGGACATAAATATTCCTTTTTACCATTTCATTAAGTCTACAATGCTCAATCAATTAAAATGGGTTTCAAGAAATCCTTGATTTAAACAACATCAGGAGTCAGCATCTTTAAAACTAATTAAAGCTTTGTCTTTTGCTGATATTAACTTCTTTACCCCATTTCCTTTCTTTTTCATATGCATTCTGATTGGAAGATAGCCGCGCTATTTGTTGGCAAATACCCCTATCATTAAGACACTAGTCAAGGTTTTTGTCCCGGAGTCATCTCTGCGTTTTGATAATACAGATATTCGATATAATTAAACAGAACGTCGGGGTATTTACCTAAAAAAAAGTCTCGGGTCTTAATTTCCGCCGCCTTTCAGGGTCGTCAAATATTACCGCCCCGCGACTTGGTTTTTTTTTTTTTTTTTTTAATACTTCGGTATTTAGTGACTTGGGGTGTTCGTATGAAAATATCCGTGTAGTTTTCCAGAATTTTTCGTTGTAAATAGCATAATATCGGAGTTACCCTGAAGTCCGTTTCTGTAAAAGGATAAAGGGAATTCACTCGTACTTTCTGTAATAGTTATCACACGAGGACGCAGCGTGTCTGTATAAGATCACCCTGACAAACGTACCAAGACCGAGTGTGATAACTAGTTTACATCCCAGCTTATATACAAAGTGAAGAAAACCTGATATACATCCCGAATAACTAATTCCGTTCTTATAATGTCATGAAATAAATATTCTATACTAAAAGTATAATATATTTCCTTATTGTGCCTCAAATATATTCTTTATATACGATTTTTAACACTGCAATTCCAAGGAGTTCGTGGTATAATAGGTGAGGCAGAAGTCTAGTAAAGGAGACGATTCTGGTTTTACTTCACATTTCCAAAAGTAAACTTCCCTTTTCTTTGTAGCAACATCCCAAAAGCGCCGGCATATGGAGTTTACATCTCCCAGCTCATTCGCTATTCAAGAGCCTGTGTTCGATACAGTGACTTCCTTGATAGAGCCCGGTTGCTCACAAATAGGCTACTTCAACAAGGGTACGTTACCCAAAACATGAAGTCATCCCTCCAGAAGTTTTACGGTCGACATCATCATCTTGTGGACCGCTCTGGGATATCTGTTTCCCACATGACAACAGATCTTTCCCTTTAAAGCTTAATTGTTGTTTCCTCTACCGAATTTGACATGTTCAACACGGCGGGTGTTCTTATAAGAATATAGGAGATGCTGACTCTACCGGTGCACCTGATCTCACCCATGGTTTTATATTGGGTCCGTGTTGTTCATCTTTGTGTGTGAGTGTCTTCGTTTTTCTTTTCTGTGCTGTACCCATGTTGTGTTTTTGTTTTTTTTTCTGCCTTTTTTGTTTCTGGTGTTGCCATTGTCCATGGATTGTTCGCTTTTAGATTGACGGTTCGGTTCTCACTTACTTTAATCCCATAAGACAATGTTATTCATGGTTCAAAATTATCTCTGAAAATTTTATGTGATAATAAAACATAAAACTTTACCAAGCCCAAAAAACTGAACAGTTCTTAAAGTCTGCCCTTGACAATTTTTTTTTAAAAAAGTAAAAATATCCTTTGTTCGAACAGGGTGAGATCGCTTGGATGATTTGACTCAGATCACCCCTGCTAGACACAAAAGAGCTTGGATGTAATATATCTGATCAATTGATAACCACTCTTTCCGATTTAATAATGAATGATACCTAAATTCAAACTGATAGGAAATTCGATTTTGTGTTAGACACAATTATACAAAATAATGGTATGGCAATGATAAGCGTTGTGACAAATTGGAAGCCAGTAATACCAATATCACGTTTATGTCTTTCTTGAATTATTTGTCTGTCTTCCAACTTAATCAAAAACATGTAATATTGTCTAATTTAGAACAATGATCGGTCCATACCTTGTTCTGTGTATGTAGATTTTTTAGTCTCAGTTGTATGGCCGTCACCACGAAATCACAGATAGTAATGAAATGTCGGTGTCATAAATGAAAATAACATTTTCAGCTAGATTCACACCATCCCGGATTTCATATAACCGATTCTGACTTTTCCTTGGATTGACTCATAGACAGTGTGACGGGTGCTGTATACAGAGCAGGACATGCTCACCCTTCCGAAGCACCTGATGTCACTCCTTTTGAGAGTTTACTCTGTTGGTGCTTTAGTTTTATCGTGGTATTTGTAGTGTTTGCGTTTTGTTGTAGTGTAGTGTCTTAATCTTTTGTCTTCTTACTTTTGACTTGTCTCTGGACTTTGATATATGCAATCTTGTTCTTTGTTCCTTCGGTATCCTACTGCCGTATTTTTTGTAAAAACTAGACACATTGTATTTAACATTTTATGATAAAACGTTATTTTATGGTAACAGCACAGATACTTCGCGAACATGAATGAAATTGACATAAAGTTGAATAAAAATTCAAAGCTCAAGAAATCATTTCATTTTGGAAGAAGTGCGACTCGACAATACGGGATTTTTGAATCGTGCTTAATCCGGTTACCTTTCTATTTTTGTACTTAAAAAATCAATACATCAACAGTGTTCATTGATTAGTGAGAGGGAATCACTAATTAATGAAGACTTTTGAGGCAAGGGTGCTTTATATTTAATCGATTTGTAGCGCTTCAGGTTAATTTTTTTTTCGTCACTTAAATCTAGTTGAATAAAGGGCTACGCCGAGCGCAGCATGATACGACCGCAGCATGTAATCCACTGAAATTTGAAAAAGTGTAATTTAAAGTGAGTATGGACATAGGAAAGAGCTTGACACAATAATTAGATGGACGCAATAAGGAGATTGACCGAGTAATTAGCTGGACACAAACTAGGGAAAATAAAAATTAGCCCTGATGACTCCTTGAAAAATNGTCATATAGCAAAAATTATAAATGCACTTCAATTTCATAAATACCTTGTTTTTTGTGTGGTATATATTTATTTCAAGAGGTTTAGAATTCCAGTTTTCCTTCTTACTGGTATCCGAGGTGATCGTTTCCGCCTTCTATTACACAAGAGTCCCTGACTCGAAAGTCCCGTATTACCTTATTTATTTCAATGGCATTTAACTTCTATAGATCAACTCGATTAAGTGCCTTACTTGTGTGAATGTGCGCCTTATTGCAGTCTGTTTGTAATCAACATAAGTAAAGCACTTCATCGAGTCTCATCTATAGAAATAAAATACCTTTGACATAAATAAGGAACTTCGGCCCAGTGATTTCTCTTTATTACGTAAAGAAAATGGATACGGAAGTGAAAAGGGTAGAGGGGACAATCAGGAAGTCAAAAATTAAAACAAAATAGTTATACAGAGGCAATGGAGCAATAGAATAAAAAATTGATGAAATAAAGGAATAGAAATAACAGGGAATCATATCCCTCCATTAGAATTTTTCGTTTTAAAAGTACAAAATACCGGTGTTTTTATTTTCATTATTTATAACGGTCAAGATCGAGTACGATTGTCACAGAAGTAAAAAGTGTTTACATAGTTCTATGATTTTGAAGGACCATCATTTTGATTTTATATCTAGTTTACCAGATGTCGCAGGCTATTCATTTCGGTCACATTTTTTTATTTGTTTGTTTTGTCTTTTTGTTTTGTTATTTTATTTATTTATGTTTTGTTTTGTATTATTTTGATTTGATTGTTATTTATATTCTTTTTTTCTTTGTATTTTATCAATATTATTAGGTATATTTTGTCCTTTTAACCTTTGCACAACGCATATTTAAGCAATTTTATATAATATTATCTTTGCAATGTTGTTTTCCTTTGTGTTACATCTAAATTGTTGTGTATACGAACTTTCGGTTTGAGAATCCCCATTTGTATCCTCAGTTGGCTTCGGTATTCGTTTGCAGATGCACTTGAAAATGAGGAAATTTTTAATAATATAAAAATGAATGAGGTTTACACAATCGAATTAAAATCATGGATTACAAAAACATAATGCATATTGTCCGGATGAATTTTTTGTCCTATGTTTCCGCGAAGCACAAAAAAGTCATGCCCTATTTTCAAATCCAACACGTGTAGAAGTTTGATTTTTATTCAGTCTTTACTGATGTGACATTGATTTGTCTTGAGGCCAATGCATTAAATAAACGTCCTTGTTGTATTATAAAATTACATAACAGCAGCTGCTGCAGGAAAATTTAAATATTGATAACTATGATCATATGAAATTAATCTTTCGGGATCTGCAGCATATCAATCACCCATGATTAGAGACATTGTATGATCATAAATGCAACGATAAAGATATAGTTGCACTAAAATTGGGCCATTTATTATCAAATTGTCCTTTCCCGTTATTTGTTCCGGGTTCCATTTGATTACTTCAAATTGTCACGCAATCCTTTATAGATTCATTAAAATCAAATTTGTTTAAATTTTTTTATAATGTCTTGTTTCTGGATTGACGTGTCATGGACATCGAGTTGAATAAATATAGTTTCTATAACGAGAACTAAGTTGATTATGAAATTTCTCACATCGAGTCAAATAAATTTTGCAAATGTTTGAAAACGAGGCTTGCCGAGTTTTTAAACATTGAAACTTTATTTGACAAGGCGTCAGGCGTTGGTTAAATTTGCTAGAAATTAGAAAACATCCATTCTTTCTCAAACTAAAACACCGTACAGCAACTACTTTACAAATCTATTCTATGCTTAAGTTGTGGTAGCATATCACTTTTTTATTATATGGTGAAAAATATTATTTAATCTTTAAAATCATGCAATATATTTATGTTACTGCTTTCTTATATTTAAATACGGGTGATTCAGGTGTCTTTTTTTATTTTACTCTCCTTTGTCGTTAGGAACTTACAAAAATTGACGTCGATGACAAAAAATAAATTGTTTAAATATTCATATTAAACTATTGCAAAACACTTTACTGTTAGAGCATAAACACCAGTGTCGCAGTGTGAGGACACTCATGCCATAATACACTTATATGTATACCACAAATTTCTGCAATAGCTTAATTGTAACGGGTGCTGTTAACATAGCAGGACATGCTAACCCTTCCGGGGCGCCTGATGTCATTTTCAGTTTCATTGTAGTTCACACTGTGAGTGCCTTTGTTTTGAATGTTGTTATACTATTTCTGTGTTTTGTATCTTTCTAACGTCATTGTTCTCTGTGTCTATCGTCATTGTTTTCTGTGTCTAACGTCATTGTTTTTCTGTGTCATCGTTTTTGTCGTGTCTTTGGATGTCGATTTTTGTAAATTACTCTCCTTTGTTCATTCGGTATTCAACTGTCATTGTTCTCTGTGTCTAACGTCATTGTTTTCTGTGTCTAACGTCATTGTTTTTCTGTGACCTCGTTTTGGCCGTGTCTTTTGGCGTCGATTTTTGTCAATTTCTCTCCTTTGTTCAATCGGTATTTTACTGTCATTGTTTAATTCTATTTCTACAGGCGGGGTTGGTAGGCTGTTTGTTTCAGCAACTGCAATTCTTCCTCAAGAGTATCAGTATCAGTATTAGTTTTGTTAACTCCCCTCTCATTCTACTGTGCTAGCGTCGCATTATTCGGTTCTATGTCATAATTTTGAATGTCTTGTGTAATAATACACATTGCAAATGTTTTGTTAACGGATGACTGAATGAGAGTATATGTAGTCTTTCTCAATAAAATATCACTGTTAAAAAAGTGTTTGTATTTTGTAACTGTATCTTTTTTTTTCAAAATTAAGGTGAAGGATAGAGAATTAAGCTCTATTTTCCTTCAAGAAAAATAACTACTTTTTTTTTACTTATATTTTTCTCTATAAGAAGTATTAAAGGTCTTTTGATTAATAATTAAGCTCTGCTGGTATCTTTCCAAAAATGATTGATTGATTGATTGAATATTGTTTAACGTCTACTCAGCAATATTTCAGCTATATCAAGACGAGAACAAGTTTGTTGATAAATAATCACTTTGGGGTATGGAATTGGCCATGGGACAGGAAATTCTGACTGCCACTNGCTCTATTTTCCTTCAAGAAAAATAACTACTTTTTTTTTACTTATATTTTTCTCTATAAGAAGTATTAAAGGTCTTTTGATTAATAATTAAGCTCTGCTGGTATCCTTCCAAAAATAAACCAAGCAGTTAAAAAAATAAAATGATATAAAATATTTAACCGACTCTTTTTATAGACCTCTAACCTTTAAAGAATAACTTATTACGATTCTGAAATGTTAGAAGTTGCATAACACAATTGGATTAAATAGTAAGTTATTAATCGTGCGCAATTTTAATTTACATGTATAACCCTCAATTAAAACGGTCTTCATTTTTATTGTAAAATTGTTGCGAAATGTAGGTCATGACCAAATTTGCATGGATGCTGACGTACAAGGTGATGTATAGTGACGTGCTTCTGAACTTGTTCAAAATTTGGACTGCAAGTCATTAAAGGTGAAAAAGTAGGGAGATATCCCTTTATGTCTTCACTAATGATATTTAGGCTGTTTGTAACCCAATATATGAAAAAGAAAGGAAATGAGGTAAATGTCAAGGAGATAACATCCCATATCTAGATTAAAACGACCCACAACAAAGCATCTAGGGGTCACCGTACAATCTTCAACACAGTGAGGAACCTCACACCATACAGCAAGCCCTAAATGGCCCAAAAAGGTAAAAAAAATGAAAAAATCAATAAATGCAATTTTCGATATACCTGACCTGCGTATTAAGGGTGCAGTACACCTTTTTCCAGGGTCACTTAAATACAAAGTGGAAGATTTGTTTTACCTTGCTCACATTGATGGTTATATACCAAATTCTTGATGAAGATCTTACTTTGAATTAAAAAAACATATGATAGCAAATTCTAGTAGTGCCTAGTGCCTAAAAAGGACCAAAAACAATCCATTTTCAACCATTCAAACATTTCCGCTTATATATAGTAATAAATTGTCGTATCCCTAAAAGCACAAAATGTGAATACTTTGAAAAAAAAAATGACCTTGAATTTGAGTTGACCGGGTCCAAAGATAATGATTTTTTTTTCGAAAGAAATTACACTGAAGCATTTGATCTTGCCTGATGATAAAATTACTTTTTAAACTTTAATTTTTATCTCAGTCGTTTTCATGCCTGGCGAAACACTGTCTTTGGGAATTTTCATTAGAAATACCAGTGGAGTTGAATAGTATAATTTACTTTAGGGCTACTTAATGGAGAAAAATATGATAAATGCTTAAATAACATGTGAACTCGTAAAATGAAAATTATACAGTTTGTGTGATCTTTAAAAGTCAATGTTTTTTCTTGAATTACTTTCGCCATTATCTGTCCATGAATTAAATGAATTTTCTGTCTTTTTGCGCCTTGACTTACACCATGTTATTATGAATAGCGGATTGCTTGATTGGTTAAAAGGTTAAACTTGTAACTTAGATTTTATTTACAGTATAATTAAACTGTCAAATTTTACTCTTACACATGGTATCGTTTGTGCCATGTCTTTTAAATAGAACTTCAGATGCGTTTATTTTTCCACAAATTTAGATTCAGTTGTAGATATATCGCAAAACCGGAACCAAAAAACTAGCCATCCCCCCTTTTTTATATACTTCCCCGGTACCCTACGAAATCATGCCTTCTTTTCGATTAAAACTTTATTTGGAAGTTGGGTTTCTATTCAGTCTTTATTAATGTGACATTAAAGTTGCCTTTGTATCGATACAGTTATAGAATCACGTAATAGCAGCTGCTGCTGGGCAAATTTTACATTTAATAACAATAACTTCATGAAATTAGTCTATTAAGAGCTGTGTCCCATCAATCAGTTTACTGTGACATGTGATTGTGGTGATCGGCCATTGTAGGTGTTTCTTGTTATCTTTCTTTCATTAATGAATAATATGATCGTAAACGTAACGTACGTTAAAGTAATAGTTGCACTAAAAAGTGGTCACTAATTTTCCGATTGTTTCTTCCTGTTATTTATTTTCTAGGTTCTTCTGTATATAGTTATTTTTATAGACCTCTAACCTTTAAAGAATAACTTATTACAATTCTGAAATGTTAGAGGTTAGGCTGTTTGTAACCCAAGATGTACTTCAGTGCAATTTTCGATATTCCTGACCTGCGTATTAAGGTCGCAGTACACATTTTCCCAGCGTCACTTAAATACAAATTGGAAGATTTGTTTTACCTTGCCCACATGGATGGTTATATACCAAATTCTTGATGAAGATCTTACTTTGAATTAAAAACACATATGAAAGCAAATTCTACTAGTGCCTATAGCCTTAAAAGAACCAAAAACAAAGTATTTCGAACCATTCAAAACATTTTCCGCTTATATAAGGTAATAAGTGAATACTTTGAAGATAAAAATGACCTTGAATTTGAGTTGACCGGGTCAAAAGATATTTAAGTATTGTTTTTTTTTCGAAAGAAATAAGATCTTGCCTGATGATAAAATTACCCTTTAAACTTTAATTTTGTCTGAGTGGTTTTCATGCCTGGCGAAACACTGTCTTTGGAAATTTTCATTAGAAATATCAGTGGAGTTTAATAGTATAATTTACTTTAGGGTTACTTATTGGAGAAAAATCTGATAAATGCTTATATGATATGTGAACTCGTTAAATGAAAATTATACAGTTTGTGTGATCTCTAAAAGTCAATGTTTTTTTCTTGAATTACTTTCGCCATTATCTGTCCATGAATCAAATTAATTTTCAGTTTTTATGCGTTTTGACTTACAGCATGTTATTATTACTAACAAATTCCATGATTGGTTAAAGGTTAAAATTGTAATCTATATTTTATCTACAGTATAATTAAACTGTCAGATTTTAAGCTTACACATTGTATCTTTTGTACGATGTCTTTTAAATAGAACTTTTAAATATGTCTTTTAAATACTACTAACTTTTGCTAGTGCCGGTACCAAGTCCGGCTATCCCGAGTTCCTATCATTATTTATGTTTGTCTCTTGATTTCATTATTGTTTTTCTGGTGCAGTTTGCTTGGCAGTTGTGGCATGTTATTGTAGTTCCTGGTCATTGTAGGTGTTTACTGTTATCCTGTTTTTGTAATTCAGGGGAGTTCATTTCTCAACGAATTTAGATTCAGCTTTTGATCAATCGCAGAACCGGAACCGCAAACCTAGCCATTTTACCTCAAAATTAGTAATAATTCCAATTGCTATTGGAACTCCAATTTCATCGGGCAACGTAATGAACAACAAAGAATTTACTTCTCAAAAATGTCTTCTTGCCCATTACTACGTTATTCGGAAAATAGTGCGGCATATGGTGAAGTCAAATTCAGTGACAACATAGTTTTAAGCTCAAAGGATTGGAATTTTAAGAAATAAAAGTAATTTGGAAGATTTTACGGATGTGTACACGCGGTCTTCCACTCATAAACTTTACACAGAGTCCTTC
Organism: Modiolus philippinarum; assembly: GCA_002080025.1. NCBI lineage: Eukaryota > Metazoa > Mollusca > Bivalvia > Mytilida > Modiolidae > Modiolus > Modiolus philippinarum. The sequence continues at coordinate 114,646 of MJUU01032092.1, read as the reverse complement.
GGGCTTGATTCAGTTTGTGAGTGGGTCGGCCGCCTTTATACATCAATAAACTCCTCAAAAATCAACTTTTTTCCTATCATGTTTCAAGTTTTTATTAATTTATTTAAAAAGGAAGAGAGGGGGATTCTGAACGTTAATGGCAATTTTCAAAATTCTAACTGATCAATCAACGGTAATCTTTACGGATCTTTATGGCTTCTGTATTCTAGATGGCTTATGTGTTCAAAAATTAAGAAATCTTTAATGATATTAAAATAAGGATTCTGTGATACAATTCGGAATATGGTTCCCCCGATCGAATTAAAATTATGCATTTTTTTTTATCTTGTAACATGGATTATAATGCAGATAATTTTGAAAATCCGAATTAATGTTTTATTCTATATCTCCCCGAAGCACTACAAAATCATGCCTTATTTTCGAATACAATTTTGTTTCGAAGTTGCATTTCTATTCGTTTTTTACTAATGTGACATTAGAGTTGCCTTTGTATCGATAAAGCTAATAAATTTCTTCGTTTTGTTATAAAATTACGTAATAGCAGCTTCTGCCAGGCAAATTTTCCATTTGATAACAAAAACTTCATGAAATTAGTCTTTTGGGAGCTATGTCCCATCAATCACTCATGATTGAATATGATCATAAATGCAACGTTATAATAATGGTTGCACTGAAATTTGGTCGTTTATGTCAATACCCTTAATATGATCTGCACTAAAGAGACAAGTTTTTTACGAAAGGATATGGAGTAAATGAACATGAGACCATAACACATATGTTAACTCCGTCTGCAATAATTTTAATGACAGTATGGTCATTTCGGAAATGTATTTCTCATCAGCAGCACAAGAACCCAAACAAAGGAAATCCATATTAAACAAAGGGTTTGGATCTAAGAAAACGAGTTTAACCCCACCGCAATTTTTGCGCCTGTCCCAAGTCAGGAATATGTTGGTAATTGGCTTGTCCTTGTCTTCTTATAAAATTTAAGTTTCTAGATATTTGGATTATTGGATGTGGTTTGTTTCCATTGATTTATTCATTTTTTTACCTTTTCGGGGTCATTTAGGGCTTACTATATGGTGTGAGGTTCCTCACTGTGTTGAAGACCTTATGGTGACCCGTAGATGTTTTGTTTTTTGTCGTTTTAATCTGGATATGGGATGTTGTCTCCCTGACATTTACCCCATTTCCTTTCTTGTTCATGTTTAAAATGCATTAACCAAACGAAATCCGAATAATCAATAATATCAAATATTGCTAAGGACAAACCTACGATGGAGGGAGTTAATCCCTTGGTTTTAGAATTTACATGTACATTAGTTTAGACAATAGTAATTAAACAACGTGTACACACGAGGATGCAGGGGACAGTAAGCTCTGTTTGGCGCCCTCCCTAATTTATTGATATGAAGGTGTAGGTATATCGAAGTTCATTTCCATATTTGATAATTGAAACAAGTGGATTTTCTTTGCTTTCTTTCTAATTCCGTGTCATTACTGTAAACAATTACATGCATTTGTCGTTTGGATTGAGATTAATAGCCCGTTCTGGTTCCTGGGACTTGTGTAGGTATCACTGTATCTTTTTGGCTTAGGATACCAGTCAACTAATGGCAGCCTCCAGTTTAAAGACACTTTCTCAAAATCTTCATGGCCGTTAGCCGATTTAAAAGTGCTTAACTGTAGGATTTTATATCCCAATCAACAGAAAAAGCCCAGATTTTCCCCTGTGTTTGCACAAATGGTGTTGATGTTGCTCAGACATGGGGTACGGTCCACCGTTTTTGGACATTTTTTTGTTTTAATTGAAATTTCAACTAGTAAGCCCAAAACAACTCTTCAAATCAACTTTGATTGCTTGATTTCACTTGTTACGAGATACTTTAATTGCACTTTTAACTTAAAATAACTTTTGTTTGGAGATTTATATATATATTGGATATAGAATTACAGAATTTAAGAAAAACACGGTCATCCGTCGATCAATTTTGCCAATTTTACTGTCCCCTGCTTCCTGAGATATTATCTCATGTAAAAGAACACCATATCTAAGACAAATAAAGAGCATACATCTCTACCACGGGGAATTGTCTTACCAACTCCAAACTGCAATAAAAGACAATGAAAGTTGCCTGAATTAACATATGCAGAAACTAAATTCACAGAAACTTCGCAATTTTTGTTATTTATTGACCGATTATTTTTTTTTAATTTTTTTCTTCCCTTTATTTTTATTTGTTTTTTTTTCTTCTTCGGTACATAGTTATTTGATCACTCAAGACGTTATAGTCTTGTATGTAAGATTCAGATCTGTGTACGGCCTCAAATCTATGTCAATCCCCAGATTTGTGTCCGATCTCTACGTCATTCTCAATGAATGTAGAAAAAATAACAGGAAACACTAACACTGGCCGAAAACACAATCACATGCCACAATCTACCAGGGAACTGCACAAGAAAAGCAAGGAAATGACAAGACAACCATTAAAACGTTAGTTACCCGGGATAGCTAGACTTAGTACAGGCACTAGCAGGAGCTAGCGTTAAGGTTAAACCGGTTTTATGGGTACCCTAACCCCCCTTCTCAATCCCGTTTCCCTATAGTATTCTAAACATACAAATAAAACCCAATACAGCAAACTAGTAACTCCAAGACCACAATCTAGAGAACGAAAGAATGACACAAAAGTAATTAAGAGAATAGTTGGAGGAGTGCTCGCCGCTAAACTGCCGGCTGGCTCAAGGAACCTAGTCTGCTGGAAAACACTGTCGCACTACGGAATAAATATCAGATTCCAAACTTCAGGAAGGGAATCATCATGGATTTCAGTAGACATATGATATATCTTCTGGTCATTGGATCCCAAGGCCAATTTAACGGAATCATGAAGAATATCCTGTCAATATCCCAGTTTTTCTAGATTTCTTTTATTAGTTTTTGGCATTTTTAATAACATTTCTGTTAAAAAGATGGCGAAATGCCGTTACTAATAAGCTGTTTGCGAGTCGCATCATATTTAGAATCTTCTATATTTTTTTTTAAATGTGTTTATCAATGTATGAAATCTGAAACCTTGTTGTAAAAGTTTGGATATGATAGTAACACATGAGTAAGGTTACGTTCATAAAGATAAGAACAGACCGTGCGAATCGTACTAGTTGAGATATACACACCCCGTATCATGGATCTATAGCAACGTCGCCATCAAGAGAAGGAAATTAGTAATAGGGAAATCAAATTCATCCCTTTTATCATAAATTTTAGTTTAAATTTTACCAGAGTCAACAATGATAGTTAGATCGAGAAATGGGCAGTATTTAGAATCATTGTTTACTTTATTAAGTTTCGGTTCTTGCGGGCATATGAGGTCGACATGGTCCAAAAACTGGGGATTGTCAATAAGGATATCGTCGATGTACCTGCCGAAATAAGTTGATCCCTGTTTTTGTACCATTCCATTCTGTAGTTTTTTTTTAATTAAGTTTCGGTTCTTGTGGGCATATGAGGTCGACATGGTCCAAAAACTGGGGATTGTCAATAAGAAGGATATCGTCGATGTACCTGCTGAAATAAGCTGATCCCTGTTTTGTACGATTACATTCTGTAGTTATTTTTAAATGAAGTCCCGTCCATAACAGAGGAGAAAAAGATCTGCAATGAGAGGTGCAAAGTTTGTACCCATGGGAATTTTAATGACCTGTTGATAAACAATGTTCCCAAGACGAACAAAAATATGGTCCAGCAAAAGATTCAGTGCCTGAATCATGTCATCGCTATAAGACACGGATTTACAGGATGACACAGATTTGAGAGAAGGACATGCATTTGACGCCGTGCATGGGTAGAATCTTGCACTCATTAAAATCGAATGTGTTAAAAAATTTCTTCATTTTGGTTTCTTGTGTCTTGTAAATCAAGTTTTAATGATTTTCAAGAAGATCATTGAATGTATCTTCCATAAGGTCCAAATATCAAAATCAAATTATGGTGGCCATCTTCAATGAGGTGCGGTCGACGGACTGTTATGACCAAGTTTGGGCCCAATTGACTTAGTGATTTTAGAGGAGAAGATCTTTGAATGCATTTCCCATGTGGTCCATCTGGTAAACTCTATTCGCTGGCAGCCATATTAAATTAAGTGTTGACTAGCCTCACACATTTTTAAAGGAGACTACCAAAGGACTGTTTTTGACCAAGTTTGGTTCCTATTGACCCAGTGCTTTCAGAGAAGATCTTTAAATACATATCCCTTAGGGTCCCTTTGTTAAACTATGTTCCCGGCTTGCGGCCATCTCAGATGGGTTTACAAACTTCGAAGGGGACCCACATAAGGACAATTGTATGGTTTTAGAGAAGATATTTGAAAGCATTTTCTATAGGGTCCCTATGTTAATCTATGTTCACCGCTGTTGGCCATCTTTGATTAGGTGCAGATACGCCAGACACTATTTTGAAAGGGACCACCGAAGGACTGTTTTGACAAAGTTTGGTTTCAATTAGCCATGTGATCTCAGAGGAGAAGATCTTTGAATGAAAATTTAACGAAGGACGACAGACGCCAAGAGATTACCGCAAGGTCTACGGCTGGATTTGACCCCATGCTTTACGGTGTAGCCATAGATGACAGTAAAGCATGGGTTCAAATCCAGCTGTAGACCTTGCTGGATTTTCCGATGTTAACAGGTTTAAAAAGGAGATTTTTATCACTGTTGGCATTCGGAATCATATATTCTACATTTGCAGCTCACCTTACCAATACATTTCAATTCATATAACATAGAGCTGCGGGCATGAATATTATCTTTATACAATATGTTTTGTTGCAACCTTAAGTTTTACCCTTGTTCGTACGTCCGTTCGTCTGTCCAAAATTTTCGTCAAGGATTTCTTAGCTTGTGTATGCAGGAATTGATATTTGGTCTGAAACTTTGTTATGATGAGTTTTACCGTGTCTCCCCTTTTCAAGTCGGTCACTCATCTACTTCCTGATAGCTGTATGGCGGGGGCATCCGTGTCCCACGGACACATTTTTTTAATCTTATATAACCTAGGTGATCTAGTGGTGTAGGGCACTGGAAATAGTGCAGGCGGTGTTGCCATAAATGACAGTAAAGCGAGGTTTCAAATCCAGCCATTGACCTTGCTAGATATTTCGATGTTACAGGGTTTAAAAAGATGATTTTCAACACTGTTGGCATTCTGAATCATAAAATTATTCTACCTTTGCAGCTCGCCTTACCAATACATTATCTTTCGACTGACTTCTATACTCGTTCGAAAACTTAAATTTAAGTCATTCAGGAGAAAAATATAGGTTAACAAGACCTTACTTTATTGGGGATTGTGGGAACCCAAGATCCACTCGTGTTCAAAGTTTGATAATGCTTACCTGCGAATTAAAGGTGTAGTACACATTTATCCAGTGTCATCTAAATACAAAATGGAGTGCAACCAATCCCTGGTGGGATATTTGTTTTACTTTACAAGTAGGAATGGTAATATACGCATTAAAGCCTTTGATGTGGACCATTCTTTAAGATGAAATCAAATATGATATCAGATTCTGCTAATGGAAACAATGACAGACAAACCTTCAAAACAAAAACCATTTTCAGCCATTCCGCAGATATATGGTTTAAATTTTTGTATTCTTCTAAAGCAAGCTTTTGAATACTTTAAAACTTTCGTATCACTCTGAAGCACCTAATCATACTTTAAAAAATTGGACCTTGAATGGACGTTGACTGGGTCCAAGGATATTTTAGTATTTTTTTCTCCAAAATGATAAAATTACCCTTTAACACTGATTTTATCTGAATCGTCTCATGCCTGGCGATACACTGTCTTTGGAAATTTTCAATAGAAATACCAGTCGAGTTAAATAGTATAATTTACTTTAAGGTCCCTTATTGGAGAAAAATACGAAAATAATATGTGAATTCAAGACATTAAAATTATACAGTTTGTGTAATCCTGAAATGTCAATACAATTTTCCTGGATTACTTTCGCCATTATCTGTCCGTAAATGAAATGAATTTTCTGTCTTTTGGCACATTGACTTACAACATATTATTATGACTAACAGAGTGCATGAATAGTTCAAAATGTAATCGTGATTTTATTTACTGTATAATTAAACTGTAAAATTTTAGAATGCACATGACTTCCTTTTAACGATGTCTTTTATTTAGACCTTTAGAGGAATTCATTTTTTCACAATATTTGAAACAGTTGTATCGCAGGACGGAGACCTCAAAGACCTGAAACCCATTTTTCTAAAAATGAGTACTTGTTTCCTCTTCTACTTCTTTTTTATGTTAAAGTGCAACTATCGAAGAGCATATTTCAAGAAACAGTTTGCCACTTAATTTCTGGATATGTTTTTGACATTTGACTACCTATTTCGATACTGTACTGAACATAAATCCAAAAACATTGTGATTTTCAAAGCTCTATTAAACAATCAATCAATCAATCAACGGTGATCTTTATAAATGTTTTACTTGAACCGATCTGATGGGAAGCTCTACATCTGACAGGTTTTTTGGCATTAAATGAAAAAACACTATAAACGATAATTACAATTTTCATTAACTATAAACAACAATACTCTCGTACTTAGCAATGTATAACCGAAACATGCATCAAATTACTGACTCATTTTTTTTAGTTTCACAAGCAATCATTCATTTAATTGATATCTTCGGCCCTTGTTACTCTCGTCCCTTCAGAAATTCTATGGCCGTCACCACGACAGCATAGATAGATATGAAATGTCAGTGTCACAAATGAAAACTGACATTTTCAGATAGATTCACGTCTTCCCAGATTTGACTTAACCGCTTTTGACTTTACCCTGGATTGACCCACTGAGTGTGACGGGTGCTGTATACAGAGCAGGACATGCTTACCCTTCCGGAGCACCTGATGTCACTGTTTTTTTAGAGTTCACACTGTTAGTGCTTTAGTTTTTTGTGTTGTATAAGTAGTGGTAGTGTCTTTGGTCTTCCATCCTCTGGTGTTCTTGATTTTGCCTTGTCTCTGGACTTTGATCTATGTAATCTTGTGCTTTGTTCCTTCGGTATTCTACTGCCGTTGTTTTTTAATTGACGATTGACGGTCAAATAATACTTTTGTTTGTGGAAATTGAAAGTAGTCTTAACAACAAAAAAAAAAAACCTCTTTTAACTCATCTGATTATCAACCTAAAGAAGAAAAAAAACAGATAGTTCAAGAAATCACATTCTTTCGTCATATGCACAATGTAACGCAGGAATTAAAAGATCTACATTTGTCACTTTGCCTGATGTTTCACTCTGTTTTTTGAGGGTTCACACAGTTGGTTGATTGATTGAATATTGTTTAACGTCTACTCAGCAATATTTCAGCTATATCAAGACGAGAACAAGTTTGTTGATAAATAATCACTTTGGGGTATGGAAATGGCCATGGGACGGGAAATTCTGACTGCCACTGGAAAAGTAGGGTGAAATCGTCAAGGGCGGGGAATTTAGCCTTGTAGCCGATCACCTACGGACCACCCCAAAAAGAGCTGGCTACAAGGATTCTTTAACGTGCAGGAAGCGTGGCATTTCTTCCAACACGTGGACCTGAGTTTACATCCCATCCGAAAGATGGGTTGTGTATTTATTAATCCCGCACAACCACGGAATGGGTCCTATTTCTATAACCCGGGACCCTCGGGGTCAGCCTCCGTTTAGGAGGGGTCACACCCCGGAAGCCGGAGATACTGGGTCCTATTTCTATATCCCGGGGTTCCCTCGGGGTCCTCTGTTAGGATGGCTCATACTCCAAGCTCAGAGGATGCTGCGGGCCTATTCTTCAGCCGGGACCGCGCACGGCGGTCACACAGTTGGTCTTTTAGTTTTTTGTGTTGTATATGTAGTGTTTGTGTGTTTTGTGGGCATGTAGTGTCTTTGTTTTTCCGTCTTCTGGTGTTCTTGCTTTTGCCTTATCTCTGGATTTTGTTCTGTTTAATCTTGTCCATTGTTCCTTCGGTATTTTACTGATGTTGTTTTATGTTTATATGCAAGATGAAATAAATCGAATGTTTCTGTAAAGCAGTTTGTCATGCATGGCATAGAAGCATTTTGTCAGGTGAGCGATACAGGCTCAGTCTCTGAGCCTCTAGTTCACTTTTGCAAGCCCTATGCCTATTTTTAAGGGTTCACACTATTAGTGTTTTAGTTTTTTGTGTTGTATATGTAGTGTCCGTGTGTTTTGTGGGCATGTAGTGTCTTTGTTCTTCCGTCTTTTGTGTTCTTTTTTTTGCTTGTCTCTGGACTTCGATTTGTGTAATCTTGTGCTTTGTTCCTTCGGTATTCTACTACCGTTGTTTACACTTCCGTTTGCATGATATCTTTTAAGATAAAATTATTCTGTAGATTTTATAATGTCTACTAATTTCCAAGGATTATAGAAATTTAAGAGAATATTTTCCTTCGTCACGTTCCCAATGCAAGCCTATGACGCCTGCTGGAATTAGAATATAAAAAATTATCATTAACAAGAGGCTCTCAAGAGCCTGTATCGTTCACCTGGTCCTTGATTAACATTTTATGTTAAAGAGCCAATATAAATGTATATAATTAAACTATAGTTCCAATATGCCCAATTAGTTTAAGGGGAGAAGACCGCTGTAAGTGTTCCTAATCGGGCCCAATGTTAAACTATGTTCCCTGCTGGCAGCTATATTGGATAAAGTGGGAATCTGAAAAAAAATTCTTTTCAGGGGTCCACATAAAGACTATTGTGGCCAAGTTTGGTGCCAATTGGCTCAGTAGTTTCAGAGAAGAAAATCTTTGATTGTGTTTTCCCATAGGTCCAATGTTAAAACTATGTTTCTCGCTGGCGGCCATCTTGGATATCGCACAGACTGGAAAAACACATTTTTTTGTAAAGAACCACCAAAGGACTATTGTGGCCAAATTGGAGCCAATTGGCTCGGTAGTTTCAGAGAAGAAGATCTTTGAATGTGTTTTCCCATAGGGTCCAATGTTAAAATTATGTTTCCCGCTGGCGGCCATCTTGGAAATCGCACAGACCTGAAAAACACCTTTTTTGTAAGGGACCACCAAAGGACTATTGTTGCCAAGTTTGGTGCCAATTGGCTTAGTAGTTTCAGAGAAAAAGATATTTGAATGTGTTTTCCCATAGGGTCCAATGTTAAAATTATGTTTCCCGCTGGCGGCCATCTTGGATATTGCACACACCTGAAAAACACCTTTTTTGTAAGGAACCACCAAAGGACTATTGTTGCCAAGTTTGGTGCAAATTGGCTTAGTAGTTTCAGAGAAAAAGATCTTTGAATGTGTTTTCCCATAGGGTCCAATGTTAAAATTATGTTTCCCGCTGGCGGCCATCTTGGATATTGCACAGACCTGAAAAACACATTTTTTGTATGGAACTACCAAAAGACTATTGTGGCCAAGTTTGGTGCAAATTGGCTCAGTAGTTTCAGAGAAGAAGATCTTTGAATGTGTTTTCCCATAAGGGTCAATGTTAAAACTATGTTTCCCGCTGGCGGCCATCTTGGATATCGCACAGACCTGAAAAACACCTTTTTTGTAAGGGACCACTAAAGGACTATTATGGCCAAGTTTGGTGCCAATTGGCTCAGTAGTTTCAGAGAAGATGATCTTTGAATATGATTTCCCATAGGGTCCAATGTTAAAATTATGTTTCCCGCTGGCGGCCATCTTGGATATCGCACAGACCTGAAAAACACCTTTTTTGTAAGGGACCATCTAAGGACTATTGTGGCCAAGTTTGATGCCAATTGGCTCAGTAGCTTCAGAGGAGAAGATCTTTGAATGTGTTTTCCAATAGGGTCCAATGTTAAAACTATGTTTCCAGCTGGCGGCCATCTTGGATATCGCACAGACCTGAAAAACACCTTTTTTGTAAGGGACCATCAAAGGACTATTTTGGCCAAGTTTGGTGCCAATTGGCTTAATAGTTTCGGAGAAGAAGATCTTTGAATGTGTTTTCCCATAGGGTCCAATGTTAAAACTGTTTCCCGTTGGCGGCCATCTTGGATATCGCACTGACCTGAAAAACACCTTTTTTGTAAGGAACCACCAAAGGACTATTGTGGCCAAGTTTGGTGCAAATTGGCTTAATGGTTTCAGAGAAGATCTTTGAATGTGTTTCCCATAAGGTTCAATGTTAAAACTATGTTTCCTGCTGGTGGCCATCTTGGATATCGCACAAACCTGAAAAACACCTTTTTTGTCAGGGACCATCTAAGGACTATTGTTGCAAAGTTTGGTGCAAATTGGCTTAATAGTTTCAGAGAAGAAGTTCTTTGAATGTGTTTTCCCATAGGGTCCAATATTAAAACTATGTTTCCCGTTGGCGGCCATCTTGGATATCACACAGACCTGAAAAACATTTTTTTGTAAGGGACCATCTAAAGACTATTGTGGCCAAGCTTGGTGCAAATTGGCTTAATAGTTTCAGAGAAGAAGTTCTTTGAATGTGTTTTCCCATAGGGTCCAATGTTAAAACTATGTTTCCCGCTGGCGGACATCTTGGATATCGCACGGACCTGAAAAACACCTTTTTTGTAGGGGACCACCCAAGGACTACAGTGGCCAAGTTTTGTTTCATTTGGCCCAGAAGTTTCAGAGGAGAAGATTTTGAATGAAAAGTTTACGCCGGACGGACGCAAAAGCTCACCCTGGCATTAGCCAGGTGAGCTAAAAATGTATGCAAATGTCGTCAATTCATTTTCTTAATGCATAATCAAAATTAACAGTGACATCGGCATTTTGTTATTTATTACAACTAGGCCGATACCCCTGTTGGTGGACTGTCCCCGACAGTAGCCAGTACTCCGGTGTTGGCCAGAAAACCGATTTCTTTAGAAACTTTAAATATCTAAATTTAACGGAATTTTGTTCAAGACTAGGGAGTATCTCCCTCTCTCATGGCGGTTTCCTGGCTGATTTCGGCTTAACTATTTAAATCCTATTGGTAATTTACTCTCTCCCTCTCTCTCTGTTTTTACACATATTTCGGTACATGGATTTTCAAATGTTTTGATTTGATCTGCACTGAAGAGACATAAAAGGTCGAAATGCGCATATGCAGAATTTAGGTTAACAGTAACTTCGGTATTTTGTTATTTATAACTTAAATGGATACAAATGTTATATTTTGCCCCCAAGATGTCAAGAAAGAAAAATTGTGTACGTGAGGAAAAATGAAGTACTTTCAATGTTTTTCCTTACGTGTAGAAAATAACTTTATGTACAAGAACATATTCTCAATTGTTTTTAGATTCATTACTTTCAAAAATGCCACATCGAAGATGTTACATAAGTATGTTGAATACATTTTAGTACGGAAAGACCGCCACTTATTTTTATCCCCGCACTTTTCTGAAGGATATTGTTTTGGCCAAGTCCTTCCTTCCGTCTGTCCGTTAGATCAACCTTCTCAGTGTAACTCCTCACTCAATTTTAGATTTCGGGTTTTAATTTTATTATAGCATTGTTGCATATATGCTGCAGATGCGCAATAAGGTTTCGAATTTTTGATATTGGTCTTTGTGCAAACAAGAGGCCCTAGATGTATATTTTGATATATATAAGAGCTTGTCAGTAGAACTCCTCCTACATATTTAGATTAATTGATATAATTTTGTTATAGAATTATTGCATATAGTCAAAACTGGGCAAAAAATTTCGGAATTCGATTCAACTTTAGTAAATTTCCTGAAAATGTCAAAGACACATATTTTTGAACTTTTAGCATATAATGTCATATTTTTGGGAAGTGTTTGGGAAAAACAAAGTTCTGAATACTTAAAATTCTGAAATCGAACTCCAGTTTTGGTAAATATCCTGAAAGTCTCAAAGACCACTTATTTTTGGAATTCTACATAGCAACCATACTTAAAGAATTTGCTTACATTAGGACAAACACTTTCACAAATTGGATTTCGAAAATATTTTACTCTAATTTTTGTAAATTCCCTAAAAATCTCAAGGACCACTTACTTTTGGAATTCTGTCTAGCAACCATAATTATATCCTTGTATTCCTTTTTTTGTAAAATTATTGAAATATTGACTATCGATAATTTCATTTCAAAATATCGAGAAAATTTATACCTAGGATCTTTAACAACTGTTTTTGTGCAGGGATGGCCATTATATCTGATGGCGCCACTTCCAATCGTCCAATTATATTTTTTTACTTATTTCCCCACCAAAACAACAACGGTACAGCTATGCCAATTACATTACTTACACAATTGCAAAAGTATACGATGTGCAATTGATGACTTCAGCAACAATTAAGTCACCCTAAACAATCAAATATTGTGTCCGTAATAACATTAGGCAAACAAAAATAACGAATCCAAATGAAGAACTTTTTTAAATTATTACCAGCAACATAATGTTCTTTTATCTTCTTCCGAAAACTTTCGAATGAAAATTCAGTGATGTTTTCTTGACGTAAACACCTACATTTTTTGATTATGGGTGTTAATGTTGTTATTTTATTGTTGCCGACATGTTGTATGTGTGCAATAGGCTTTCAAATTTGTAAGTACTGGTCTTTGTGCAAACAACGAGACGCCAAGAGGTAGATTTTGACGTAACCCCTTTTACCTTGCCTCATAACCAATGATATTTTCATCAATTAGCCTTCTTCGTCCAAAAATCATATTAATAAAATTAAAAATTGAATACAACGTTTTTAACATTAGCTATAATTTATTTTAAGGAGGCTTGGCGTCCTCAGTTTTGAAGTCAGGTAAGCGAGATTATTTTTAGTTAGTAAATTTAAAGCAAAATTATCTAAGCGAAAGAAAATGATAGTTTAATGGCCTCCTTTTGAAATAAACGTGATAAAAAAGGCGTGAACTGAACTCTTGATTCTGTATATGATCTCGTCACAAAAACTGAATATGGAAAAAATAAGTTTGACTTTATATAAAAGTTAAACTTTGAATATTTTACGAAAGGATATGGAGTAGATGAACATGAGACCATAACACATATGTTAACTCCAACTGTAATAATTTTAATGAGCTGTATGGCCATTTCTAAAATGAATTCCTCATCAGCAGCACTAGAACCTTAACATAAGATCCATAATTTCAAAAAATGTTTAAAATGCATAAAACCAAACGAAATCCGAAAAATCAGTATTATCAGATATAGTTAAGGACAAAACTACGATAGAGGGAGTTAAACCTAATGAAAGTATTGATAATTCTATAAAGTGTTCGGCATTAGTAGGACTTTATAAACTATCTTGAGATCAAACCGACTAAACATTTTGCGGGAAATGGTCATTTCTAGATTTTTTATATACTTTGTATAGAAATTTGTAAGTCTTGAAAATTGAGTTAAGAGTTAAAGAGTTATGTCAATTTCTTAAAATTTTGTCTAAATTTTTTTGAACAGCGTATTCTTTTAGAATATGAGTATAACATGAAAAGGGGGTAATAATGGGCAAAATATTTTACATGTTATGGAAAAAAGACAAAGGAGTCAGGAAATCAGAAATCAACGAAGGCAACTACCTGTAGTTAATCAAAATGTTCATTAAAGTGTATAAAATGGATTTATGAAAATATTCCTGGGGAAAATTAAATCCCTTAAATGAATAAAACTATAGGCGAACGAGAATCTGACATATGGTACAACATGAGTAGCGAACCTTCTTAACAATTAGCCACTATGATAAAATAATGTGAATAAAAGGGTTACATTTCAAACAGACAATTCAGGCCCAAATATAAACCTCAATTGTATCTGAAACTATATTTCCTAGTGATATAATACACACATATCTATTTTCCTTCAAGGCCAAATAAAAATGTTTCAGGAAATATATACAAAGGAAGTATGATACAAATGTGGCGTTCATCTTTTTTAACGACTTCGTACCGAGTATAATACAAAGATTAATACAGAATAATAGTACATGTAACAACATCCTGCTGTTAGTATCATTATCGAGACATGATTTACTTCGTTGCTGACCAGACAATAAAAGACTGTTCTCAGGAGAAAATAACAATTATTTATTAATATCGCCCTTTGCACAAATGTGTTGACAATAAACATATTTTCAAATTTTATAATTATGTAAAGTTTTGTGGAATAACACGGGTTCTGGCTGCAAACGTTTTCGTAAGTGGGCCTCCGGTTTCTAGTGCAAGGGCTCCGGGCTCCGATACGTTGGCTCCCGGCTCCAACACAAGAACAATCTGAAGTTTCGGTTCAAACTCTGATTCAAGATTTGTTTTTACTTAACACTGGGATGATCATTTCTTTTAACTCTGTACGAGCTTCCAATAGCAATTGCAATGGAGTTTATATGGGACACTACCGCAATGAACGGAATGGATTTGCTCGGCATAAAACCGGTTTAAAACAATATTCCATTTAAAATTACCCTACCAAGTCAGGACCTTTGCAGTCTACATTTTTTCCGATGGTTTTTAACCTGATTTGTCTTTTTGTCTCTTTGACTTCGGCTTTTGACATTTTGTTTCCGATGGTTTTAACCCGATTTGTCTTTTTGTCTCTTGGACTTCGGCTTTTGACAACTTTTAAAACAGAATAATTGGCTGTTCATTTCTGTGCATTTTTTCACTTTATTTTATATCATACATGCCAACATTATCATATTATATGTTACTGTCCGCTCTCTTGATTCCGTTAAAATCCGCCCCATTGTACACTTTTGTTGCGACCCATTAAATAACATAATACCGAAGTTGCTGGATTCTGCATATGCGCATTTCGACAACTGATGTCTCTTCAGTGCAGATAAAATCAAAATATTGGAAATCCATATACCGAAATATGTGTAAAGATTGATAGAGAACAAATTACCAATAAGATCTAAATAGAAAAGCCAAAATCAGCTAAAGGCAGAGCTATGCAAGAGGGAGATAAAACTTTATAAAAGTTTCCAGATAAAATCGGTTTTCGGGTGAGTACCGAAGTACTGGCTACTGGGTTGATGACTACCCTGCGGGACTAACAGTCCATCAGCAGAGGCATAGACACAGAGCTAATAAATAACATAATGCCGAAGTTGCTGTTAATTTGGATTGACCCAGTGTAAATAATTGAAAACAGAAGTGTTAAGGTGAAATCGTGTGTTTCATTTTTCATTAGTAAATGAAAATCAAGATTTCAGACTAGACAATAGAAATAAAAATATATGTTGCGAAACAGCTAAAATTTATATAAATTAGACAGAGTAAGAAAGTTAGTGTAGCTGTCGTACATGGAGATAAAAATTTAAAAAAAAATGTCCATGGGACACGGATGCCTCCGCCATACAGATGTCGGCAAACAAGAAGTAGATGAGTGACGGACTTGAAAATGGGAGACACGGTATAACTCATCATACCAAATATCAAATCATTCCTGCAAACGCAAGTTGAGAAATTTTTGACGCAAAATTCCGAACGTACCTACGTACGGACAAGGGTAAAACTTAATGCCCCCGTCGGCTAACGGCGGGGGCATAAAAAAGAATTAAAATTAAAATCAAATATATATATACAAGAAAGAAAAGACCATTATTTTTCGGATTTAACTCCTTTTGCGAGGGGAAAAATAGAAACTATGGCGAAACAATACAAATTTGTCAACAAGGGTGAGGGCTTTGCTTTTGCATTAAAGGTGTTCAGATACTGAATGTCATATTTACATTTCAAATCAGTACTTACACTCTAAATTATTAAGGTAGTACGGGGGTTTTAAACCGGACATTCTTCTTGTGCATATCTGACAGAGAACGAAATTCGCCATTGGAATATTAGCGAAATGATTTGTGATGTCTAATGGTAGTTAAATTAGGTCAAATATGCCATTTGTATAGGGTTACCGTGCAGAATATTGAATCTTTACAGCAAACACCTGTTCTATGAAAGGGAAATAATTAGTATAAAAAATAAGGAAAAAGAGGAGTTTTCGCCATTTATTCAAAGATAAGTTCGGTGACCCCAATTTTTTTTTACGCAAATCGAAGGCACGTAAATTAGCTAACAATTTATCAAATTTGAAAAAATTCTATCTGATGTAACGAAAAAAAAAAAGATCTGTCTGATATAACTAAAATAAGGTAAAATTTTGTTAAAATTCGTATATTTTCCTTATCATTTCAACCAAATAGCTGAAAGTTTACATGACAGATTTCACGCTTAGATGGCCGGTGACCCCAAAATTTTATTTTATTTTTTGTATGCTCTAATACCACGGTGAGCCAAAATTTTTATTTTATTTTTGGATGCTCTAATACCAAAGTGTAAATCATGAAACTATCACAAAAATCTGTCTGACAGTTTTTAGACTCCCGTCCACCTTAAAATATAAATCAATATATCTTTTACTCATGTACGAAGTCCCATTGAAGAATATGACAAAGAAAGGAAATGGGGTAAATGTCAAGGAGACAACATCCCATATCCAGGTTAAAACGACCCAAAACAAGGCATCTAGGGGTCCCCGTACGGTCTTCAACACAGTGAAGAACCTCAAGCCATATAGCAGGCCCTAAATGGCCCCAAAAAGGTAAAAACAAAATAAATCAATGGAAACAAACCTCATCAAATAACCCAAATATCAAGAAACCATAATTTTATCAGTAGACAAGGACAAACAAATGACCAACATATTCCTGACTTGGGACAGGCGCAAAAAATGCGATGGGTTTAAACTCGTTTTCTTGGATTCAAACCCCCCCCCTATGTATGGTGAACGGCTAAAAAATAAATACACAAAAAGACTTACAGTAAAAATCAAACTAGAAAAAAGTCCAACTTATTAAGACGAGTACCCTTACAATGAAGTACATAAAACATGAAGACAATACACACAGGTACTGTCCTGCCAAATGCTCGCAGTTACTGGCAGCTAGCTAGCTACGGAATTTGTTTAGTCATAAAAAGTAGTTCTTGGTCTCATGTGTGAACCAAATAAACTTAACCAAATCAACTTCGTATGATATTTAAACGACACATGACAACTTTTCAACATATCTATACTAAAGGACCCTTTCCTAGCCAAGAATCACGATCCTCATTTCTGCTCTTCAACCTTGGCAGACCTAGAAACGAGGTACAAGTTATCCAACTTTGAATAAAGTTTCGGTATGATTTTATTAGCCATATCATTTGATTTTAATGCTGCTGATGAGAGGTTACTCCTTGAAACACGTGTACAGCATAACGAAATTTACTGATTTTTATGCAACTTCGGTATTTTTTTGTTTATTGTAATAAAATTAAGATCATTTTTGATATCTTAATTGAGACAATTCAAAAAATACTTAACTAAAGGGGAAATGATACCTCGAAGGTAAAGGAACAACACCAATAATGAGAATTCGAAAAAAAAATCGAAATGAATGCACACCATAATCAAAGTTTAATTGTTATGATACATAGGTCATGTAGGTATAGTTGCTTTCTGATTGGATGAATCTCAGTATAGCTGCTAATGGATTTGTGACTTCCGAAGTCCAGCTAGATATTCCAAGGGCGAAGAAGAGAAAAGCGAAGTGAAGTTCTCATGTAACAGTTAAGCTTTGATTTTTCTCGTGTGTCTGTTTTTCAAAGATTCACATCTTGATTGCAAAGTTTTACTGAAAAAGTGTGAGATCACAGATACATAAACCCATACCTTTTTGGAATCCTTGGAACAAATACTTTAAATTGCATAGACAACTGTGTAATTCTGACAATATATGATGAACTATATGTTTCCATGGAAACATTTGCAAAAGTTGAAAAAATACCTAAAAATTTGCAAAAGCTGGCAATACACAAGTCCCCCGCATCGTATACGTTATGAACCAGCGTAGCCACTATGATAGCGTGAAAGCCCTTCACAAACAGTTTGGATTTAGCAATAAAAAATATATCATAAAAGATTACTTTCCGATATAATTTTAAACGAACACTTGCACCCATTTCCGCACCATGTATGGAACATGGCATTTATAACGTCCATGCTGTGTGTCATGTGACAAAAACAAACAGCTAATAATCTACTGTAATGAATAAATTCAATTTTTATTGATCTGTTTCTTACACTTACTATCATTCTCACAAAATAAAATTCTTCACATAATTCCACCATTACAACAATGAGATCTGATCAACCATATCATAAGCATACACAAATTTTTGACGCACTCCTTAACCCAGCATTTGAGGCACTAAAGAGTGTATCTGAGACCGAAGCCCTTTGGGGCAGGCATAGATAACAAAAGGTAGATAAGTTTTATTATTCATTTAGCCTTTTATCTAAAAAAAGGCAAATGGTCGACTTTTTATTTTTTTAGATAAAATCTAAAGTTGAATAGAAAATTGAAGATCATGTTTTGCTTTTTTGTCACTCAATGCTTTGAATCAAAGTTGAAATTTACTCTATTATTTACCAGTAAAATAGAGACAATGTGTAATACGAGTCAAGAAACGTGAAGGTCATCCCTTAATGATGATACAAGATGAATACAGAATAATAACAAGCCTGCTGCTATTATTATTGTTAGCGGTTAGTGACCAGATAATGCTTTATTTCCAATGGACTTAAACAGCATTGTGCGCCAGCAGGCTCGTTTTACATATTGTCTTTATTATATCACCCACTGCAAAAAATTCCATATGTCTTCACAATAAACATATTTCTATCTTATAATTAAATAGATCGTCACGTTGCCTACATGAAGTAAAGAAATAAAAGGCGAATAAACGTTTTGTTTTTAGTACTTTCTATTTGTCTTACAAAAAATAAATGTATAAGCTGGTTATATTTTTACAACCCTAGTTCAAAATGAATAATGGAAACCGGTGGCCAATTCGAAGTCCTTAAGAAAAAAATCCAAAACTTAAAATGTTAAAAGAAAAAAATACATTGAATCAACGCCTTTTGTTATTTTTTCTTCTTTCTAGGCTACAGATAAAAATACGTGTAGAGGAATAAACCGGTTAAAACATACAAATGTTGTTCATGTCGGTCTTCATCTAAGAGTCTAAACAAAAAGAATGAATCCAATTAGAACTCATGTCGAATTGCAATATGTGTCAAACAAATAAAACAAGAAAAAAATCCCTTTGCAATGTATTTTTTTTTTCACCTTTCAATTTGAAAATGAAAATAATTGAATGCGTGTCGCATAAGAAAAATATCACAACAGTGAAAAACAAAAAGAAAAAAAAAACAAAAATAAAAATGAAGCAACGCTTTTATTTTTGTTCTTCGTGAAAACGCTAGAAAATAAACTTCTTACAATAAGCAATCTGTCAAACCACAACGTACGTATGTTTGAATTGTATTAATATCTATTTGTGTTTTTTGATTCACTCATTTAGAGGGGTGAAAAATGGGTGATGAATACAGTAACACGTACAAAAAATTTTTGTTGGTTTTGTGTACGGGTTATAAAATTGCATTATTCGATCAGCAACCAAACAGATCTTCCAAACTTATAAATGCCTAACTGACTCTGACGGGTGCTGTATGCAGGGCAGGACAAGCTTACCCTTCCGAAGCACCTGATGTGACTCTGTTTTTTTTCTTTTCTTTTTGTTTTTTTTTAGAGTTCATACTGTTAGTGCTTTAGTTGTTGGTTTTGTATATATAGTGTTTTTGAGTTTTGTGGGAATGTAGTGTGTTTGGTCTTTGTTTTAGACTGTCAGGTAAACTTGCTCTCAAAGTCTGCACGCAAGTTCGGAATCTTACTTCATGTGTATAATTGTCGAACAAAATTGTCAAAAAATTTATACGTATGAAAATCAGCAAACAATGATCTGTAAATCCGAATCCGGGCCTTTTTGTGTTTTCAAACTTCAGAGTTATAAGGCAATCTATTTGACTGCTGTCGGTACTTTGTTCTGCAACTTATACTACTCTCCTACCTATGTTATTTGGCCTGTATGTCCCACTCATGTGAAACCGGGAATATGCAATAAAATTGAAACTATTACAACGACAGTAGAATACCATAGGAACAAACAACAAGATTGCATAAATCAAAGTCCAGAGACAAGGCTAAAATAAGAACACAAGAAGACGCATGACCAAAGACGCTACACAACCACAAAACGCTAAAACTACAAACTAAAATACTAAAATTGTGAACTCTCGAAGAGTGACATCAGGTGCTCCTGAAGGGTAAGCATGTCCTGCTCTTTATACAACATCCATCAAACGTTCAGTGTAGCATTTTAAAGATCTGTTAGGTTGCTGATTGGTTAATTATCATTTGCTAACCCCGGAAAACCAATTAAGGACCATGGTGCGTGTTACTTCTCAAGCAGTACCTACGTTAGATTTAGAAAGGGTATCGTAATCACTTGAGTATTCAAACATGGACAAGGACAAATCGGTACCACAAACATATGTTAGGAAGTCAAAACTAAAATACAACACAAAGAACTACTGCACTGACAGTGTCAACTTCAATAAAAAAGTGGAGCGCCATCAGGTGGTGCTGTAGGGTTTCCCGCCAAAAGAAGACATTTGAGGATTGTGACGATTACATTTTTGTTTGAAACGTCACAGGTTTTTGTAAAACACGGCACTTCTGGATACAATATCTGTACCCATAAATATCAACCTTGTACGATTCTTACAAATCTGATATAAAACATTTTTTTTCGAAAGGCGTGTGATGTCCCCTGGAATATTCAACCTACGGATGTGACAAAGTATAGGATGCAACCGGGAAGCGGAGAACTTCACGTACATATATATGTCATGGTTTTCTTATTTCAAAATTAAATGATTTTTCCCATTTTTACAAAGAAGCAAGCTTTAATTTTTGAGGTTTTAATTTGCCAGAGAGTTGTCTTAAATTCAATTCAGTTTGTTTTTCATTTCTTGTGTTTTTTGGAAAAAAAACATGGAAGTTCACATTTAACATATAAATTCTTGATCAACTTAATGGGTATTGTAATGACTGATTATTCTGTGCAAGGGATCAAATTAAAGAAAAAAAATCGAGATAATTTACGTAACGTAAAAGCTTCTTTTTTGTTTGAATGAACGTCAGATGTTAAATTGAGGAGAAATTTGTTAAAAGTCAGAATCCTTTCCCTCATTTCTGCAGATAATAATATGACACCGGATCCTCCAGCTGTAATTGGCTGTCATTTATTTCCTCGTTTGATGTAAAGTTAATAAGGTCCTTAACCTTGTTTCATAGCTGATGCAGGTTGAATCTGTATATATAGGTCAATAAGATGTACTTTGCTGAAACTTGTTTTTATACAGCATAAAATACATACATTATTCATTATACTAGAAGAATAAATACTGTATGTGAATAAAGATAAAAAATAAATAAAATATAACGACAAAAAAAAGAAAAAAAACAAACAAACAAACAAAAAACAAAACCAAAATCAAAAACAGGAGACAACACAAGAAAATTAACAGAATGGAAAACCACAAAACAAACCAAACAACACAAAAGCAACAAAACAATACAGAACCAAATTGAAGAAATGAAAGTATATGTTACATAAACATACAATATGGCTTGAAATTAGAGATACAATGTACTAGTATAATCTTATAAATAAAGGCATTCAAAAAAACATAAAATATTAATTATACATAATAAAAATGAATGACTCAACCATTACACCACGACTTGTACTTAAAAACGACAACCATTTATGTATTAT
Organism: Modiolus philippinarum; assembly: GCA_002080025.1. Classification (NCBI taxonomy): domain Eukaryota; kingdom Metazoa; phylum Mollusca; class Bivalvia; order Mytilida; family Modiolidae; genus Modiolus; species Modiolus philippinarum. The sequence continues at coordinate 92,942 of MJUU01032092.1, read as the reverse complement.
ATTATAAGTACATTTTAAACAAAGAGTGTTCTTTATTGAATCTGGGAGTAATCTTTTCCACACAAGTGCACTCGTGCAGTAAAAGAAGCCTCCTAGATTCAATGAATGACACTTATTTGGTTTAAAACGCAATGTATCCTATACATATAACTATAGTCCTTACCAGATAAGTTGCAAACTTTCCAATGTCGACTACGTGGCTTTTTGGAGATGGCTCCTAAATGCCTCTTTTGTCATCATCCATCAAATTTTATTATTTATATTATTGATGTTGATAACAACTATTTATGTCGCTCAAAATATGTAAGTACCGTCTGAATAATTCTGTTATCTAATTTTACTGAATCAAATTTATCGCAGTATCTTGATCTAACATAGATTTATTTCGAAGCAAATCCTAACAATATAATTCTATTCTGTCCCAAAAATAGTAGTACATGCCATTGATCTATGTTAGAAGGACTATACTAAGACAGGACTGTTGCGGTTGACAATAGGGCCTGTAAGTCTCGTACAAATTTGGAACTTCCGGGATCAAAAGCTTACCCGGCAGTTACATTTTCAACAAAGATATATGACGTTTCAAACAAAAATTTAAACGTCATAATCCTCAGACGTCATTTTTTGGCGGGAAACGTTTTCGAATTGGCTGTTTATCGTTGATTCTCGGGGGTCACATGACGAGACTTACAGACCTTATTTTCTCGTAGTTTTGCAGCTGCTTTGTATTTTTGACCTTTGGATTTCGGCTTTTGACAATCTGTATTTTGAACCCCCATTCATCTTTGGTAATATTTTTATGTCGAGTACCATCGTGAAAGAATTAAGCTGGAAAATTAAATGTATTGCAGAGATATTGCTAAAAATATTATTTCAACACATATATAAACGTATTAATGAAATATTAATCTCAAACAAAACATTGGCAGTAGAATACCAAAGGAACAGATGAGGGGTATTTACAAAACTCGATGTCCAAAGACATTGAAAGAACCAGAACACAGAAAATAATGACGCTAGAAAACTGCAAAGCACAGAAAGAAAAACAACAACACAACATTCAAAACCAAAGGCTTTCATGGTCACAGACTGAGTGTGAAATCCCGTTAAATCGGGTGCTCTGGAAGGCAAAATATGTCCTTTTCTGTTAACAGCAAATGCAAATTATCCATCACAGATGTCAGCAAATGCAAATTATCCATCACGGATGTATATGTCGTTCCCATTTATCTCATTGAGCCAAGTCGTTCTTTTCAGATATAATGTGATACAGAGAATGTATGAGAAACTTTTCTCTTGTCACATTGCTTATTGTTGCCTTTCTCTTCTGACTCAAAAAATATAAAACAAGGGTATAAATATCCGTACATGAGCTTATATTAATCATAGATAATTTATATTAAATTTACACAAAATCATGAAATAAGATCGTCAGCAGTCAAAAATAAGAAATGCTGAGAGATTGTATATACTAGTATACTAGTTATACCGATGTTGATATCATTTCTGTGTCTTATGTTGACTTTGCAAGTATGCCACTCCCGTTGTCTATTTAATTGCCAGCGTGACGTCCCGTGTCATTCTAATATTAAGCTTGCCAGCATAATGCCACAGGTGTTTAATATGAGTGTTGCTAGTTTGATGACACCCCTTGTTTGATGTTAACCTTATGAGCATGAATTCCCGTGTCACTCTTATGTAAATATTGCCAGCATGATGACCCTGTTGTCTTATGAGAGTTATGCTCGCATGAAAACACAGCCTGTCTAATGTTAGATTTTCCAGCATGACATTGATTTGCATGCATACTATAAAATGTTGATCAAAAATACCTAATGAGAATGGATGTATGCCCTGCTCATTAAAAAGACACTGTTGCGCTGCGCAATTCAATCGCGCATTAGAAAAATGAAGAGTCGGATACGGGGCAGGTTTGATTTTCGGGCCGGAAAAGTAATTTGACGGCTTTTCCTTTGTGACGTCATTATTCAATGACAGATGTGAAACGTCATATTTCGTTAACTTTGCCGCGAATGAACTCCCTTTTCCCGTAAATAACGTTTTATCCGAAAACTTTGTAAAATATTTCTGTTAAAAGCATGGTGACATATACGTTTTCTAATTTTATTCGATTGATTACACCATAAACTATCTGTTCACAAAAATACATCCAATTCTCATGGATAAAAAGTTCATATCTATTAATCTAAAAATTGCCTTTTCATATTTTCCCAGTGCATTCTATGTAAATTCAGGTGAAATTTGCCAAAAATGAGCAAACTTTGATGTCAATTCTAGAAAAAGCAAGCATGGTAACCCATACTTTTTATAACAGATTTCGGGTAAGTAGGATTGATTCTTCAATTTTGGCGACTTACAACAAAATTTCATGGATATGAATATTACTGTCTAACTACCTTAAGTAGTAGATAAAGTACTTCCTTATATTCCAAGGAGTGCCACGTAAGATAGGAAACTATATTTATCTTATTTATATTGCATTCATTTTCGTCTAGTCAACATTATCTGTATACTTATAAAAAGCTTTACTTATATATATATATATATAGAAGAAACTGTAACACACTGATATATGTCTATGACATCCAATTGATTAAACTGTTTTTTTTTAATCTGAAATGTGTTGAGAAAGTATACCTTTCAGATTAAGTTGTAAAAAGTAAGAAAGTAGGAGAAAATTAATAAAAAATAACGTTCTGTATGATGACACTTTTCATGACTTTTTTCTGCAAAGAATCTGCACGTGAACGAAATAAAAGAATAAACTGGAATATAAATTAATATAACATAATTGCTAAACAAATCATGTGGAAACTTAAATATAACTAAATAAATTTTATTAGAAATAAAAATATTTATGTATTCTGAAACCATGTAACTGTTCATGTAGTAAGGGAGTTAATTCATTTTGCAAATATTTATGTAATCAACTTGATGAGGTTACGCAATTGGGAAAAACTTCTACATTTTTGATTTTGACAATATTTGGGACTTTTTCTATCTTATATATTATGTAATCTGTCGCATAGTCAAATTTAGTAAATTAAATTTCTTATGAATAGGAATCTGTGTATCCTGTTATCTACTGATGTTTTTGTAACCGTTTGGTATTTATCTAATGTGATTTAATTGAGTAACATATTTAGACAGTCATTGGCTTCAGGACGATACGTTATATATTGAGTAATTATTGATTTTTCGTCAACAGTTGGATGAAAACATGGCGCCTACACTGATTATGTAATTCACGTTCAATTGATACACAATGGCCTTTTGAAATTGACTATGTGCACGTGACTATGTGGTGTATTGGATTACAGATATATCCGGAGGCTTTGCAAATGTATGGAAACTTCTGAAGACTTGTAGGTTAAGACTGAATAATATAATAATTGATTCTTTCGCGTGGAGTCTCGTTTCGAAGGTGCGTTTAATCCATGAAAGAAGTGACATATTTTCACTTATTGCGTTTAATAAATAAAAGAAGTGAACTTGCCCAAGAATGGAACTCGCCTGGAAAAGAAAGGGACCACATGCCAATATATTTTTGCAGTATTTGAAGTGCAGTTCTCCACCCTGATTTAATACTTGGTAGTATTTAATTTGATTAGTTTATTTTTCAGAAGTTAGCTTAGGGACCGACCATTTAACCTGAAGGGGGGGGGGGTTATGGGTTTTTTTTCTGGACAGCGAAACAAATTATTTATTTTTTGCACGCATATCAACAAAATATTTTTTTTCAAAATTAACATTATTTTTTTGGGCAGAAAGCCTCATTCAGCAAATTTTTTTTTCATCCTTTTGGCAGCCAAAATATTTTTTTCACATAAAATCAGATCCAAAATATTTTTTTAGAAAAAAACCATAGCCCCCCCCTTCAAGTTAAATGGTCGGTCCCTTACACAAGTTTATCTTTAATCTATGGATTGATCTTCCATGCAGCTATTCAAATATCAGTTAATGAAGGATTAACATTAGATATATATTTGAATATAATACAAAATAATAAACAACATCACAAATCAAACAAGTTTCTGCATTGATAATTGCAGAATGATGTCATAAAATAATTAAAAAAAAATGTACAGTAGATCCTTGTACATCACACATGTTGTATTCTTATGTTAAAATAAAGAGAAGGCATGTCATACTAGTACATGCAAGGTATATATAATAAAAAAAAACCATACAAAACAAGAAACAGTTATATGTACATCATATCATGTTGTAGGTATGCCATACTAGTACATGCCAAGTATGTATATATTTAAAATAATAATAATAATAATAATAAATTGTATATACATCATACATGTTGTCGGTATGTCATTGGTACATGCCAGTATGTTTGTAAAAATGTACATCTTACATGTTGTCGGTACGTCATTAGTACATGCCAGTATGATTGCGAAAAAAGGTACATCATACATGTTGTCGGTATGTCATTGGTACATGCCAGTATGATTGTAAAAAAAAATGTACATCATACATGTACATGTTGTCGGTATGTCATTGGTACATGCCAGTATGTTTGTAAAAAAAAATCGGTACGTCATTAGTACATGCCAGTATGATTGTGAAAAAAAAAAATTACATCATACATGTTGTCGGTATGTCATTGGTACATGCCAGTATGATTGTAAAAAAAAATGTACATCATACATGTACATGTTGTCGGTATGTCATTGGTACATGCCAGTATGATTGTGTATAAAAAAAAATTTACGTCATACACGATGTACGAAGCATATGTATTCATATAAAGAAAACAGATATGTCATACATATGG
>MJUU01032092.1:71609-85507 GCA_002080025.1 Modiolus philippinarum | reverse complement strand
TAACAAAATTTCTCAATGGGGCAGTACATCGATATGCATAAGTATACGTCTAAGATAAGAGACATTTTTAAAATCAAGGGTGCTCCACAAAAGCCCCCCTCCCAAAAAAAAATGAAGAAACGCTGTAGAATTGAAGGGCCACGATCTTCTAAGATAAAACAATTTAATCGATGGTTTTTAAGTTCCGTTTTTTGTCTGGGTGCAGTGGGTTCTGGGGAACTAGTTCTATCCAAACCATTTTGGTCAGCCAAAGACAATCCGGGAGCCATTTTATAAACTCATACAGTTTAAAATTTACACATTGCAGCCCTTTTTTAATTCGCCTCCCTTCCCTGACTTAGTATGTTCTCCTCTTCGTGCAGTCCCAAAATCGGCAGAATTTTGTACCGTTTTTATATCAGCAAAGAGGAGGAAACTGTAGAACCAATAATAAAAATTATGATTTAATTTACAGCATTTAAGTTGACTCTATATTCTTGAGTGTAGACTTCCACCGATAAATTAAGATCAGGAAAGCTCTAAACGATTCATTTAAAAGGAAAATTATGAGTAAGTTGCAAGAAATCCAATCAGTTAAAGGCCTGTTAAGTGGTTCTCCCGGCCCAACTTTTCTCCGTCTTAGTGATCTCACAAAAACCTACCAATCATTTCCATTACATCTGTCCACCTGGAAGCTATTTATTGATTCATATACATCGGCAAATCAGTTCTTTATCCGACAACTGGGTGTCTTCAGATTGATTAAAACTTTTTACGGATGCACAAAGAAATGTTGGCTTCACTGCTGTTTTTGGAAGCCAAGATTTTGCCCTGAAAGGGTGTGACTCATTAACGTACCACCAAACAGCAGTGAAAGAGTTATTCCCATTAATTAGCGTTTGTGATACATGTATGGGGCAGAAATCAAAAGTCCTATTTTTATCAATCAATTGGGCAATAAAATATATAAATAAAAGTCATGCAAACATGGAGCATTAATGTCCCTACTTCGCCGTCTAGTAATTTCTGCTCTCCGCAACAATATGCTTTAAGCTCACCATATTGAAGTGAAGGATAACCTAATTGCTGATGGCATGGATGGCTTGTCTCGCTTTCAATTTCAGAAGATCGAACCGAACTCTCAAACTGTGTATTTATCTAAATCAACAAAGTGTTTGTATTACTGCTTTTGGAAATATATCTGAAAATTAATCCGTCCGTTAATACAGATATGTGTAATTTTATGGGACATTTGTTTCATAATCATACGGCCCAGCAACTATTTATTAACACATTTCAGCAGTGAGTTATTTTATATAAACTCTTAAACTAAAACGACGCTACCTCAACATTTATAGTTAAAAAACTTTTAAAAGGTTGTGTCAACCTTCTAAAGCGAAATGACACTCGTCTTCCAATTACTATAGACATCATTAAAAAAATTGTTTCTGGAACTGATAAATGCATCCAAAATTATTGCCATCAACTCTTGCTTTTATCTACGTTTTGTTATCTTTTCATGCTTTGTCACATTTAGGTAAATTTTGAAGTCCCACTGATTCAATTAAGGTGCTTCAGGCACAGAATACTGACATTGGTTTTTCAGGAAATTCTGTATTCAGTTGTCTTGTCAGTTGGGAAGTAAACTAATTTTGAAAATATAAACTAACCATAACTATTTGCACTGTCCAAATCGCAGTGACCCTCATATGTGTCCTGTAGTGCCTCTCATCAGCTACAGAAATAATTTCAAACACCTTACCTGCTTACGGGACCACTTTACCAATTTAAGAACGTTACTGCACCGACTCATAATTTTGTGCCGACAATTTGGATTCCATTTAACAAATCATTTGTTTGAATTTTAATCTGTATAAAGGGCATAGATTGTGAAGGAGCTGTCACCCGTGCAGCGAGCTTGGGTTTTTCGTACTATGGATCCCTCAGTTAGGTCATTCGAATTCAAATGCTCCTTATGTTTACATACGGATATCCTTGCACATAATACATTACTGTGTAATTATCTTTAGCTTGCATGGCAACAGCATTTTTTGGTACACATTTCATTGATGGGGCCAGGATGTGCCTGCCTGTCAATTATTTTTATTTTTACTTTGTTTCTATTATATGTGTAGGGCCAGGATTTGCCTGCCTACATTTATACATTATTTTGTTCAATGATAGGGCCAAGTTTTTGTATAAGCTTAAATATAGAAAAATTTCATCACAACACAAACAAAAGTACAGATTCGGGTAATTTGGTCAAGGCCAGGATTTGCCTGCTGACACTTGTGTTTCATGCAATTTTTTCTTGTCTCTGCTTAAATTACTTGGGGTATATCTTGTATATAGATCATTAAAATTTCCAACGTTTCCTTAGTATAGTTGGAAATTACTATATTAACGATACTGTTAATACTATAATTTGTTTATCATGTGATATACATGTACATGTACATGAGCAGGAATTTTCCTTTGTCTTCACTTCTAGCCAAACACCCGACTGGTAAACAACTAAGTTCAATAACAAAATATGTATTTTGTACATCTAATCATTGTTAATTTTATTATTATATTTTTAAATACTGTCCAAGTATTTCTCCCGAGGTGACTATTGCATTGGGTTTGGACACAGGTCTCCATCGAGGTGGTTTTTCCTGGTCGGCGAGGTCACTGGTGAAGGAGGCCTTCAGTGATACGTTTATTTTTACTTGTTTCTAGTATATATGAAATGTTCTTAATCCTATAAGATATTCAGATATTTAAACCTATAATTTTTTTATTTATTACTAGGTTAATAGTCCAGATACTCATTTTTTCCCCTTTATAAAGACATATAGATAGATGGTGTCAATATTATTTATATTGCCATATATTTATATATATATATTAGTTTTGTATAGTGTGTACACAGGTATTACTGTTTGCTACTTATGTTACATTTTGACTGTGTAGGGTTATTTTTATAGAAACAAATACTCATAGAACATAATAGAGAGTTACATGTCTCGAAATATCAAGTCAGCATTTGGCTGCTTTTCAGACATAGTTGACAGAGATATTTGATATTAAGCATGTTCAAAATATACATCAAAACACATCAGCATTGTTTTATTCGTAAAATTTTGTTGTTTGTATGATTTGCTTTGTATATAGTTTACCTACGAGCAACAACTCCGGGTATGGCGTCTGCCCCCAATTTCAAAATTTCATTTTCATGGGGGTCTGTGGCCGTGTTTTAGTGCCACCGCTTTTTTGTCTCGGGGAGTATTATTTGACAGGGAGAAAATAACAGCGAACAAACATTTTATTATTATGTAACTGCTCCCTGTTATTTTATGTTTTAACTACATGTATTATATAACAGGGAGAAAATAACACCTAACAGACATTTTATTATTATATAACTGTTCCCTGCTATTTTATGTTTTAAATATTATATAATCTTATCGTCATTTTATTAAATGACATTTACTGGATACATGTGTTTGTTTATTTACTCCCTTGCCAAAAACAAGCAGATTTGTTGCTCTAGGGAATTATGGAGATCCTAAGGATATGGTTGTGTTTAGAAGGGGCTATTATTTGGTCAAAATGATATAATGCAGCCGTTGTCAGATAGGGTTATTTTGAATTGTGAAGTAAGACATAAATAAATTGTATTGGAAATAAAAATATTTATGTATTCTGAAACCATGTAACTGTTCATGTAGTAAGGGAGTTAATTCATTTTGCAAATATTTATGTAATCAACTTGATGAGGTTACGCAATTGGGAAAAACTTCTACATTTTTAATTTTGACAATATTTGGGACTTTTTCTATCTTATATATTATGTAATCTGTCGCATAGTCAAATTTAGTAAATTAAATTTCTTATGAATAGGAATCTGTATTGGACCAATCAGTTGGATGCATTTTGCACTGATGTCATCAGTTGCTTTACTATCTTTGTGATGAAAGGTCACGCTCATTTTTATCCTGTTTAAAATTTTCCCACCACCTCCCCATCAAACCCCCAATGAAAGGGGAGACAATCTTAACATTTAGGATGGCCGTTTTTTAGTGCCACTCCTTTTTGTCTCGGGGAGCATTATTTGACAGGGAGAAAATAACAGCGAACAATAATTTTATTATTATGTAACTGCTCCCTGTTATTTTATGTTTTAACTTCATGTATTATATAACAGGGAGAAAATAACACCTAACAGACATTTGATTAATATATAACTGCTCCCTGTTATTTTATGTTTTAAATATTATATAATCTTATCGTCATTTTATTAAATGACATTTACTGGATACATGTGTTTGTTTATTTACTCCCTTGCCAAAAACAAGCGGATTTGTTGCTCTAGGGAATTATGGAGATCCTAAGGATATGGTTGTGTTAAGAAGGGGCTATTATTCTTTTTTCTGCAAAGAATCTGCACGTGAACGAAATAAAAGAATAAACTGGAATATAAATTAATATAAAATAATTGCTAAAGAAATCATGCGGAAACTTAAATATAACTAAATGTGAATCACATAAATCTGATAAATCTTGCGGGGGTTAAAAGGGGTGAAAGTAAGATAAATATACATACAATTTAGTATGATTAAAAAGTCTTTAAATCAAATTTGAAAAAAAAGTTATTTAATTAATAAATACACGCATATGCATGAAGAGAGTTGATTTGTGGTTCTGAGTTAAAGTTTTATCCGGATATGATAGACTCTTTAAAAGTTTATCTGTCACTCTCAGTTTCACTGGAGTTCACACTGTGAGTGCCTTTGTTCTGAATGTTGTGGTTTCTGGTTCTGTGCTTTGTGTCTGTCTGGCGTCATTGTTTTTGTGTCTAACGTCATTGTTTTCTGTGTTATGCCCTGTCTTTGGACTTCGATTTTTGTGAATTTCACCCCTTTGTTCCTTCGGTGTTCTACTGCCGTTGTCTGATATCTATTTCCGAAATCCTTCACCATCTCATATAATTATAACTATCATGGGGTTTGTTGACATGCATAGAAACAAAACCAAATCAGCGCAATCAAAATGATATTAACTATTAACCTTCCATTCCTTTACAAGTTGGGGGAAACCCCAATTGTGATACTCTTTCCAAATTGAGATACAATAAGATACAATATTGAAATTATGATATATAGCTATATTCTGCTGAAGTGAAATATCCAGGTAAATCCTGCAATTTGATTGGTTACCTTGACAGGGGATAGTATCCCCGTGGTAGCAAAATCACAATTTTTAAACGCTTTTAATAAAAAAAATTATGGCACTTCTAGCAGAATATAAAATTTATTCGGGCTTCACAGGGGATACGGGTTCATATTCCGTGTCTGTGCCCTATATCACCTTCTCAGGGCTCAGGGGATATAAAACACAGACAGGGAATATGAACCCGTATCCCCTGCGAAGATTCCCGAATAACATATAATATCCCACTTTGGATATCGCATCATCATTCAGAGAAATAATAAATCTATGAGCCTTCATGGGATGATCTTCTGTTGTCAAAATGATGAAAAAAAAGAAAACATCAACAAAATGACACAAATGAAATTCTAATATGACGTCCTTGGATCGCGTTGTATCCATAACCGTGGTAAAAACTCGTGGGTATTGTCATGACAATCGACGATACTTTATATAACGTCATAGACAGTTTGACGACAGTTTTTGCAGCGTCATAGAAAAAAAACATCATACTGTACTTGGTAAAATGGCTGTTTCATGCAAAAATACAAAGACGAATTCATCTCTTATGTACCCTGTAAGTATCATATTAGAATCGAAATAATTAACTGGAGCGTGAATATATGTTGATTTTACCAAGTGTTTGCCCTTTATGCCAATATTTTACTCCTCGCATACGCTCTGTGTAAAATATTTGCGATACAGGGCAATCCCATGGTAAATCAACATACATTCACGCTCCCGTGAATTATTTCTTAATTTCAAAAACACGGATACTAAAGTCCTTATAGTTTGAACCTAGATAAAGAAAGGGAGTAGAATAGGAAGTTGATGGACAAGTGATTAGTGAATAGCCCCATTATAATCTGACAACTCGACAGTATGCAAATTTTTGACGTAGATTTCTAGCTTATGTCTAGGTACACTACAAACTAGGTTGTATGACAAACGCGATGACTTCACTTTTCCAATAGTCAACTTCCCTTTTCTTTGTAGCAACATTCCAAAAACACCAACATATGGAATATATATCTCCTAACTCATTTGCTACTCAAGGGCCTTTTGTCGATACAGTGACTACCTTGATAGAGCTCAGTTGCTTACAAATAGGTTACTTAAGCAAGGGTATGTTTACCATAACTTAAATTCATTACTACAGAAGTTTTAAGGTCACGATCTTGTGGACCGCTATGTGATATCTATTTCCCAGATGACAACAGATCTTTCTATTTGCCACTAAAGTTTATTTTTCCTCTACCGAATTTTACTTGTTCAACACAGCGGGTGTCTTATAAGAAGCAGGAAATGCTTACTCTATCGGTGCACCTGGTCTAATCTATTGTTTTTATTGGGTTCCTGTTGTTTATTTATGCTAGAGCGCTTCAATCAAATGTGCTATACTCCAATGAAACTACAAAAATATTGCATTCAATTTTTAAATAAAGATTTGTGTATTGTTTTGCAACAAAAGTGTACTTATTTTCTGCTGACAATTTGAACGTTTGGTGATAGATAAAAACTAACAGTAACTTTGGTATTTTGTTATTTATTACCACAGGGTCGATGCCTCTGCTGGTGGACTGTTAGTCCCCGAGGGTATTCACCAACCCAGTAGCCAGTACTTCAATTGAGGCCCGAAGACCGATTTTATTTAGGAAACTTGCAATATCTAATTATGCTAAATTTTGTTCGAACTTAAGGAGTATCTCCCTCTCGCATAGCTCTGTCCTTAGCTAATTTGGCTTTATTATTTAGACCCTATTGGAAATTGTTTTCTATCAGATTTTACACATAATTCGGTTCATGGATTTCCAAATGTTTTGATTGTATCTGCACTGAAGAAACATAAGTTGTTGAAATGCGTATGCCGAACTTCGGCATTTTGTTATATATGGGCATTTATAATATGAATATCCAGTAAAAACCTATTTACATTAGAAATAGTTAGAGAGGCACTCTTTAAAATAGAATGTCGATATTATTTTTCTCATTTAAATAATCAACTTGAAGAAAATACTGATTCTATAATATTCATGAAAAGTATCCTTGATTTTATGTTTGAATCCATAACACTAAAATAACAGGAAATATCCTACATTTCAGACAACAAATAATACAAAAATATAAAATTCACATAGCTTTTCAAAAATAGCCAACCCCTGCCATCCATAAGATTTTCATATATTAAAAGCCGAACAGTAATTGAAGATTATCACTTCCTGTGTTTATTAAATTTCGAATCAAGGCTATTTTTTCGAAGATTTCATCAAAAAGCAGGAAATGACATTAAAAATCATATTTTATTCAATCATAACTGCAATATAATACCGATGAAACAAGAGGAGCTTAAACGAAGAAATTAAAGTTCGGGGACATTCCAAAACAGAAAGCGAAAAAAGATATTAAACATTATTACAAAAAGATTAAATTTCAAATAGACAAACCCCCGAGGGAACCCCGGGGTATAGAAATAGGACCTAGTATCTCCGGCTTGCGGGGGTATGACCCCTCCTAAACGGGGCTGACCCCGAGGGATCCCCGGGATATAGAAATAGGACCCATTCCGTGGTTGTGCGGAATTAATAAATACACAACCCATCTTTCTGATGGGATGTAAACTCAGGTCCACGTGTTGGAAGAAATGCCACGCTTCCTCCACGTTAAAGAACCCTTGTAGCAAGCTCTTTTTGAGTGGTCCGTAGGTATTCGGCTACAAGGCTAAATTCCCCGCCCTTTTCGATTTCACCCTATTTTTCCAGTGGCAGTCAGAATTTCCCGTCTTGTTCTCGTCTTGATATAGCTAAAATATTGCCCAGTAGACGTTAAACAATAGTTAATCAATCAATCAAATAGACAATCCAGGTAGGAAAATAACACCGAATAGTGTCTGACTGTCATAACTTGGCGCTTGATGAAAGTGCATACATGAAAGACAATCCAAAACGTGATCCTCCATTTCGTTATAACGACAACATAATGAATGCAAATAACTAAATACCGAAGTTACGTTACTGTGAATTTAGTTACTGTATATGCGCATTTCGACAACTTATGCCTCTTCAGTGCATATAAAATCTAAACGTTTGGAAGACCATAAACTCAAAGATGTTTAATACTGCTAGAGAACAAATAACCAATATGCTCTAAATGTAAAGCCTAATAATAATTGTACATGGATCAACAGCTTGCTGTTTTAATTATTGCCGAGACATGAACTGAAGAGAGCACTGACCAAATAATAGAAGATGTTCGCTGAGGTTATAACATGATTCTTCAAGATAAAAGGACTTTCAAAGCAAAGTCTATCATCAGGCTCCTGTTACATATATTCTTTATTAATATCGCCCTATGTGTGAAATGCAATTAATGTCTTCACAATAAACATATTTTAATATCTTATAATTAAGTATACTAGCACAAAGCCTACATGGAGTAAATAAATATAAAGTGAATAATAACGCTCTATCATTAGTTCTTTGAACTTTAAATTGCATTGAGATAGTAACAAAGGAAGACTAATTTTAATCCAAAATATTATATTCTTCCTTCTCTCCAATACATTAGCAACCAGTAGGTCATGTGGTGGTCTGATGAACTAACTAAAATCATGGCTTTAGAGAAATAGTATTTGGTCCTACAGAAACATGACATGCGAAAAAAAGACACGATGTGTTATGGTCTTGTATGAATTCACTCCATGTTCTTTCGTGAAATAAATAATGCTGGTTTAAATTCATTGAATTTATGGATTTTATTGGCGTAAAACCGGGACCAGTTCACACACAATATATCATAAAAGTCCATTCGTGTTTAATTCTGTAATTATAATTGAATTTTAAAATATAAATTTTATATATTTTAAGATTTATTGGATAAATTTCCCTGCCGGTTTGTCATATTTTGTAATATTGAAAATATATTAAAAAATCTATTTTCAATATAAGATATTGATCCTGTTTAATTTTTTTTAAATTTTATTTAAATATTAAAAATATACTGCAAACCATCAGGGAATTTATCCCATTTTTTTAATAATATATGAAAAAATTCTTATATTTAAAGAAATGCGCTTAATATTAGAAAATATATTTTATATCATTATATAGTTATAAATATTTCACTAGTATGTATTCTTTGTTAGAGAATAGTTCAATATATTCCCATATTTTTACTCTTATTCTCTGTCGTCTTCGTATTTTCAGGGAAAAATTCAGGTGCGCTCCGAATGTCATTTCATATCTTTCTCTTACTTGTCGTTTGGAAAACAAAAATGGCGGAATAGGACATCGCCAGCCACTTGAGTCGAGAGAAAATGGCTTTAATTCAAACAAATGAAACGGAACAAGCGGAATTAAATACCGTAATAGATAAAACTCAACTGAAAGAATTTATTGAGGAGCAAAAAAGAAATTAACTATTCACTGTACGAAAAGAGACTTGGACATTTTTACAAATGGTTTGTGTCCAAAAACGAAATTAGGTCGTTAGAAAATATTCCTGCCAAGGAACTCGCTACCTTGATGGCTGACTTTTACATAAATGTTAAAATGGTTAATGGTTCCGCATATGAACCAGGCTCAATTGACTCTATGAGAGCAAGCTGATTGAGACACTTGAGAGATTCAAATATCTGCAATCATTGAGGCAAAGAGTTCTCGAATTTTTCTACAAAAGCATTGTCTGCTAAAAAATACAATTGAAAAAACTAGATGCCTAGTGCACCCAAAGCTGTAAGTTCAGATGAGGAGAATCTTATTTGGGAAGAGGGGCAACTTGGAGATAGAAGTCCCGAGAATTTTGATATTTTCGATTTGGTATTTTTACAATATGTTTCGGGTTAAGAGGCAGTCATGAACATAGACACTTATTACTTGGAGATCTAACATTAAAAAAGGATCCTGTTAATGGAAGAGAATATTTAAAATATTCCGAACGTTCAACAAAATAGAGATGGGACTGGTAAAGAAAACCGTAAAATTAAACCCAGGTTATTGGTAAAGGAACAGAGCGGGATCCATTACAACTGAATAAAATACTGCCCTTTTGCTTTGACAGTTCTCGGGACTGAGTGAAAAAAATAAGGTTTTACATTTGATTTCGAATTTTACCATTGTTAATTGTGAAATAAAATTTAAAGATTTTATGCATAATATTTCTTTATAGTAAAGGTGTATGAATGCAAATATGACGTTCATTATCAGTTTTATCAAAAGTTGATACAATTTCCATCTATCGTAGCAAAACATACTGCTTAAACTGGCATTAAATAACTACAGTTGGTTAAGTGTTTTCTGTTGGGCAAAAAGGTTGGTTGTTTGATCTTAATCTTTTCATTTTTAGTCCATATATTTCAAACCAATTCACCCTTATGACAAAGTATTTGTCGAAATGGTCAATATTTTCGTAAAATTTAGTTTGTAAACAGTTGAAATATTGCTTTAGTTGGTGTTAAACAATAGTCTGTTATAGCTGTAATATTGCTTTAGTTGGTGTAGAATAACAGTCAATCACAGCTGAAATATTGCTCGAGTTGGTGTGAAATAACAAGTCAATCACAGCTTAAATATTGCTTGAGTTGGTGTTAAACAAAAGTCCATCATAGGTGATATTTTGCTCGATTTGATGTTAAATAACAATCAATCACAGCTGAAATATTGAAAAGGTGTTAAACAACAGTCAATCATGGCTGAAATATTGCCAAAATTTAACATCATACAAAAAGACACCGTTCTGACACAACACAAGGGAAAAAATGCAAAATATGCAAGAAACTACAAAATCATTGTATAGATTACACCACAAGATCCCGTTCATTACCATATTTTATCCAATAATTGCGAGGCTTGTCGAGCATTTTAAAATTTTTAAATTTCACTATCGAGAATTGTATTCCGAATAGATTTGGCGGGAAATAGCACGGGGCTTTATTAATCATACATTAAATAAAGAAAATCTATCTAACGGGTCAAAACCGGTTTAAACTTGAAATATCATTAGAGAAATACATTTACACACAGTTTCACAAGCACACATATATATTATAAATGAGGGATGACAACAGAAAATTTGATTCAAAATATTTCAAAATGTCTACAGAAAATATTTTCTAGTAAAAGTCACATTGCACTATTGCAAATACGAAAAATTATTCCTAGTAAAATATATGACCAAGTATGAACAAGGTCAATATTTAAAAAAATATTTAAAAGTTAAATATTTATCACTGTAAAATACAAGAGAAGGGGCATTCGGAAACGACAGCTAATCCCCTCGCCGGGTTGTTGAATGTTTGTATAACATTATAAGCACTCCACAAAGTTGTACCATTCAAGATCTGGCTTGCTACTAAATCTGAGCCAATCATACAAGAAACGTTGTAACCTTATTTCAATCAGAGCATAAAACCTACAGCATATGCATCTACTGATGAAGTTGTAGTAGATCGAGACTGTAACAAAAACTTTAACCTAAACCACTCATGCATTAAATGTAGGTCAAAGAGACCTTATTTATTTTCTGGGGCTTTGTAACTTTACAAGACGCATCTACATAGTTACATAATATTATTCCTCACGAGTTGTAGTGTCCCAGATCTGGACTTTTACAAAAACTTTAATCTAAGTCACTCATGCATGAAATGTAGGTCAAAGTGACCTAATTTTGATCCGGAGCTTCATAACTTTACAAGACGCATCTACATACAAAATATTATTCCTCTAAGAGTTGTAGTACCCCAGATCTGGACTCTAATAAAAACTTAAACCTAAGTCACTCATGCATGAAATGTAGGTCAAAGTGACCTATGTTTTATCTGGAGCTTCGTTACTTTACATGACGCATGTACATACAAAATATTTTTCAAAGTTTCTTTATCAACCTCAAGTAATATTCAAGATGCATCCATTGACATAACCGTGTCCAGCTATGACTTGTTATTCACAAAGTTTAAACGGACGGACTAACGGAAGAACGGACGAAACGCTATATCCCCTTCCCAACTTCTTGGGGCGAGGGGGTAAAAAGTGTTATAGCATGAATATTGGTGAATATAGTCCCTCGCAGTGTGCATTATTGCACTCGCACGCTCGTGCAATATGATACAACGCTCGGGACTATATTCACCAATATTCATGCAGTAACCCTATATTGCTTCATAATATTATTCTTAGACTGAAGAAAACCCAAAAGTGTGTCAAAACCGGTCACTCTAGGATATTTTTTACGATCAACGGTACAATTTTAATCGATTTGACGTCGATGATAACCGAAAGGAGGCGTTTGGCGGTTATCGTTTAAGGGCAATCTTTCCCTCCTTTAAACGGACCCTGGTATTGTTCAATAAGCAGTGGAGGATCCAGACTTTCTGCTTTTACATTTTTTTTCCAAAAAAGAGGACCGGAATCTAATTTTCCGAAACCCCCATGGTTATTCAAATATTTTCAAACTAAAAGGGTCCCAGTCCTCCTGCCCCTCCCGTGGATCATGCACTGTCAAAGAGCACAAATACACAAAAGTCATATAAAATTAAAAAGTACATTAAATTTATATATAAACCGTTTATTCCGGATATCGTCCGAACTTGATTTGCGCAATTCGTCGCTACCAAGAAAAAACATGGCGCACAATTCAATGTACAAAATATTACAAGAATCAAAATTAAATCTTTGAATTCCTAATTTTGAGGACGATCGTGTAGGCATCGGTGTTTGCATGAGCCTGGCGAATGGGCACTAACGAGGACTTCGAGTGACGACAATTGGATAAATGGCAAAGTTGGCTATTCGTCCACCCATGACACTACAATCAAGACTACCTGTCAGGCCGAGGGAGATTCTGTTGAAAATATCCCATCTTGTTGACTGGTAAAGGAGTAGAGCCACGAAGGGCCAAAATCGGCCTAATGTCAGATCTTGACAGTATTTGTGTTTTTTATAGAGGACACTATGATATGCACAAAAATTACTTCAATCCCTTAAATGAACATACTCCGTTGCCATGGCAACGACTTTTTTTTTAGTTTGCATCTACACCTTAATTTCTCTTCTTTCCATTTAATTGAACTTTTACAAAACTACATACATCGAATATATTGCCATATAAAATGTATTTCAATTGTTTCAAACATAAATGACAAATCTTTATGTCATTGGTTCTCTCGTTGCCATAGTAACTGCTATTTTATTACCCAAAAAGGTATAGAATGCTTATTAAAGATGTAAATTCATAAATATTTTCTCGCAAGACGTGCATGCTGATTGACTAAAAATGGGTAAAATGTTTACAAATGATTTAATAGCAAGTTAAGTGGTAGAATTCTTTACGACTGTCATAATGTTGCCATAGCAACGGGCAATCAATCTTGCTTGTGTCAAAAAACGTCTTTTTGCATTCAAATTGCTACCATGTTAAAGAGTTATCTCTTAATTCCAGCATGCCGAATAACCAAAGTGGACCAAAAAGTTTACTAACACTTTGGTCTAGTAAGTCAATTCCAATACAATTATTGTTACCCCTTTGTGTATTCTATGTGTTCTTAAAGCATATCCAAAATCATGTGCAAAGGTAGAATAATAAAAGAACTAACAGGAAGTGTCACAAAATTTCATAATTAAGTTCAAGTCCAATTTAAACACAAATGTCATGTCGGCCAAGGTATTGTTGCCATTAAAACGTAGAAAATTGAGGGAAAGAAATCTTAAGCTGCATTGTTTTAATAATCTCGCAAA
>MJUU01032092.1:57242-68671 GCA_002080025.1 Modiolus philippinarum | reverse complement strand
TTGTTCCATTACCATATACAAGAGAAGAAAAATGCACTAAGTTGGTAAGCAGGAAAAATGAAAACAGGAGACAAGTGTAACTCATTACACTCCGACCTTAAAAAATAGAGTAGGACGCAGATAGATTTCTTTAAAAAACCACATGTTAGAAATGTATTTCATTTAATCATTTGACACTTTGTATTTTGAAGAAATATACACATCTTTTTAGATGCTATCGGTCTGGAGTTTTCAGTTAAACGACTGCTACAATGTTCAAAAACTGACTTTCTTGTGTGTTCCGCCGTCCATGGAAGTTGCAAAAAGTTAAATTTTCGAAGTGGCCACAACTTTCGACCAAAATTTACTCATCGGAATTTACTTTTATAACTGTTTATCCATTCATTGAAGATAAAAATATTTTGGTCGAAGGGTGTGGCCAAACTGAAATTTGAGAAAATATGTTGGAAATATACCGATTTTTCTCAAAATCTCCATACCTGCGTAAACGGCAAACGTCATAACCCATTATGACGTCATCGAAATGCGAGTACGAAACACATACGTAACGTTCTATACATATGGATGGAAATGGTGACCTATTAACATTAATATGTGACAATTCAATTTTGGTCAAAATACTGGGCCATATTCGGTCCTTTGTGGCTCTACTCCTTTAGTACAGAAACGAAATTTATTATTTGACAGAAGAAAAATATTTTCTAAAAACTCGCAGAAACGAAACTATAGTAGAGACGATGATGTTCAGCATCAGAAAATGAAAATAAAAAACGAAAAAAAAAAACTGCTACATTTATTTGTCTAGCAGAAAGGATGCTTAGTATGTTCTTACTCCCTTAGAAAAAGATAAAAAAAAATTTTAGTGCTGGTTCACTAGCAAGGGATTCCAAAGAATTTCTATAACTATAATACTGTGGCGGATTTGAACTTTTGCAGTGTAGGCAGAATTCCGAGACTTTTAGTTTATTAGAATGTAACTGGTCTGTTAAAAACCAAGAGGCATTCATGGATTATCAAGCTAAGTTGTATGTTTGACAAATTCAAAAAAAAACCTAAGCACTGAAAATATTTCTAAATACGTTTCAGGATTTAACTCTGAGAAAATAAAATGCCAAAATTGTTTGCAAACTTTTTCCATCAGGGAACTCAGAAGTCACATTTTATCAAACACAGTTGGGGAAGAGCTACCAGATCCTGGATTAAACAGACAAGTTAATATTGAAAACAACACTTACGAATGATTTTTTAAAAAATGGCAATATCATAGTCAATGATGTAATTATATATGTTCATGAGGCAGCATCGCAGACACAGACCTGTGTAAAAACTGAAGCTGACGAAATATGTGTTATTTTCGACCTAAACCATCCACTAGTGTGACACCTGTGTAAAAACTGAAGCTGACGAAATATGTTATTTTCGACCTAAACCATCCACTAATGTGAAACCTGTGTAAAAACTGAAGCTGACGAAATATGTGTTATTTTCTACCTAAACCATCCACTAGTGTGACACCTGTGTAAAAACTGAAACTGATGAAATATGTGTTATTTTCGACCCTAAACCATCCAATAGTGGGACACCTGAGTGTGTAAAGACTTAAACTGATGAAATATGTGGTATTTTCGACTCTAAACCATCCACTACACAAATGTATGTGAAAGTATTGATGACAATTCACCCCAAAAAGGAAAAACATATTCTGTTATAGTAAAAAAAAATTCACAAATAGATTATTTATTGAATGTTGAAGACGACAAACTTTAAATGAATAAGGATATCCTTCATATTGTAAAATCAGACACCGAAAATATATTTAATTCAGAAAAAAGAGGGAACAAGAATAGAAAATCCAGGGACCGATGAAAAAAGTTACAAATTTTGAATGCAATACAAGACTGTTAATCAAGACATTACAGATCCTGTAGAAATATTGAGAATTCTGCAATCAGCAATTATTGCTGCGGTCAAGACAGTGGCAAAACTTTTAATTTACCGACATGAAGATTTACACCCACGCTCTCAACCTTTTACTGACCCGCCGTCGTGCAAAGACAACATTGTATACATTTGTCAGGTTTTCACGTATATATATCTACAATGTAGACATTTTATATCGATGAATCTAATACATTGTGTAAGCTTGGGATGTTAATCTTGACTTCATTACAATAAGTTTTGCCACTTCCTTGACCGCAGCAATATAAATGGTAAGAAGGGGGAGGCAAGTAGTCGACAGGGAAATAATTGTTGCGGGGAGAAAAATATATGTAGTACCTCAGATGACACTTATTTCATTATTGTACAACGTAATGATAAACTGGTAACACCATTTGATGAAATATGTACAATCAAAGATGTGGATATAACAAAGACCTTAGAAGTGCGATTTTATGGGGAAGTAAGTATATTAAATTACACTTTTTGTAAGCGTTTCGATTTTATCTGCACTGAAGAGAATAAGTTGTCGAATTTCACATGTCCAGAATTTAAATAAACAGTAACTTCGGTATTTAGTTATTTGTTACCACTGGATCGATGCCACTGCTGGTGGACTGTTAGTCCCCGAGGGTATTCACCAACCAAGTGGTCAGTACTTCGGTGCTGACCCGAAAGCCGATTCTTTTTGGATTTTTTTTTGTAAATTTTAATGAAATCTAAGGAGTATCTCCCTCATGCAAAGCTCTGTCCTTATCTGACTTTGGCTTTACATTTAAACCATTTTGGTTATTTTTTCTATATCAGTTTGTAAACATCTTTGAGTTTTTGGTCTTCCAAACGTTTCAATTTTATCTGCATTGAGGACACATAAGTTGTCGAAATGCGCATATGTAGAATTTAAATTAACAGTAACTTCGGTATTTAGTTAATTTGTAACGTAGAGAAAGAACTTACATTTTTGAAAATTTGTCGGAAGCTTCTCCTAGAAACCTGTCTAATGCATAGATACCCAAATTGCAAAATAAACAGTAAATTTCGTTATGCTGTCAACGTGTTTCAATGAGTAACATTTCATCAGCGGCATTAGAATCAAATATGGAATGCCATATTCTAGAAGTAGTCAAACAAGAAGTACTTATTATAAACTATATATATAAATAGGAGGCCAAATGTAGTACCGAGGACACCCGCTGAGTGCCATACATAGAATGAAGCCTCATTTTTTTAAATGGTAAGAATTTTGATAAAAAGTAAATTTCTATAAAAAGCAAGATAATTTTTTCGTGTCAGACAACTCTGACAATTCGGCTGGTGAATACCCTCGGGAACCTATGGTCCACCAGCAGTGACATTGGCCCAATGATTTCAAAATACATAAATACCCAAGTTGCAATACAAACAGTAAATTTCGTTATGCTGTACACGTGTTTCAAGGAGTAACCTCTCATCAGCAGCATTAGAATCATATAATATGGAAAGCTAAATTTGTCAATGTTAGTAAGAATAAACACTTGTGCATGTTATATTTTCAGATTGGTTCTATAAAGTTTTAATCAGGGGTTAGACAGAATGGAAAAAGGGTATAACTTTTGTTCCATTTGGTTATATTTAGTTTTTTGCATTGACTGCACATGTAGCTCTAAACAGCTAATTAGATCTTGATTAAATGTTATACAGCTATGATATAGAATAACAACAAAAGGATTTGCATGAAGTAATATAGTGGTTTTCTAAATTTGGAACGGGAAATAGTTCAACATATTTAGACTTTTTTATTGAATGGGGTGCCATAACATCCTTCTGTGGCTTGGCTGCTGTACAGTTCCTTCTGACCCATTGAAGAAATTGAAAATGGCTTTTATTGCTTGACTTGCTCGTCATAGCTTTTCCTACAAGATCATCTGATGCACACTTCACAGACAATGAAAATCCAAAGTAGTATTTAGATTATTGATAAAGATGTCACACTTAATTTCAATCCTTAATTAGAAATCCCCATTTTTGTCTGGGAAGTGATGGGCAGTTAATCAAGCGTCGAACCCGATTCAATCAACCATTAAAACAGCAATATATGAGTTTGTCCTATCGGAGAATTAATTCAAGTACCTCTGCAAAATTATTTATAATGAACATATTAGGTATCAAAATTAATTTGGTGTTAACAATGCTAACTTAATTATAACAGTGTATTTTTATTACTCCGATGTGTTACTCAATATTGTCCTAGATAATATTTAAGCATTTGATGTAATCATCGATTCCATAATTTTCGTTCATATTAAAGAAATAGGTCAAGACATTATGACCGAGAATTACAAGAAACTTGGTATATTTATAGATACAGAAAATACCCAAGTTACTTAAAACCGTTAATTTCGTTATGCTGTACACGTGCTTCAATGAGTAACTAGGTTTAGGGAGAATTAGAAAAGACGAAATGTTAATTTTCCTACAAATTATCGTAGAACGCCCTTTGCCCGATTATAAAAAGCGACAATTGGAGAGAATTCAGTTTTGGAAACAGTATTTAGAAGCGGTCAACTACGAGATATATCGTTCGAAAAAGTCATCAAAGTAGAAAAAAGACGACTTCCTTGTATGGCAGTGCACTATCTAATCTAGATGGCCACGCCCAGGGTAGAAAACGGGAAGTGACTGACACCGTAAATAAACTTAATCTGATACCGTAAATAAACTTAGAAAACGGGAAGTGACTGATACCGTAAATAAACTTAGAAAACTTAATCTGATACCGTAAATAAACTTAGAAAACGGGAAGTGACTGATACCGTAAATAAACTTAATCTTAAACTTTTCTGTTCTGTTACGAACGGGACTTTATGAAAAAACTACAGAATGGAACCGTACAAAAAGTGATTTACTGATTTCAATTTTCAACGATAACAGCAGGTACATCGACGATATCCTTACTATTGACAATCCCCAGTTTTTAGACTATGTCGACCTCATATACCCGCAAGAACTGAAACTTAATAAAGCAAACGATCATCATTGACTCTGGCAAAATTAAAACTAAACTTTATGATAAAAGGGATGATTTTGATTTCACAATTACTAATTTCCCTTTTCTTGATGGCGACGTTCCTGTAGCTCCATCATACGGGGTGTATATATCACAACTAGTACGATTCGCACGCGTCTGTTCTACTCTTGACGACTTTAATGAGCGTAACCTTACTATCACATCCAAACTTTTACAACAAGGTTACAGTTTTTATAAATTGATTAACACCTTTAAGAAGTTTTATAGAAGATATGAAGATTTGATTTCTAAATATGGTGCGACTCGCAAACAGCTTATTACTAAGGGCATTTCTCACCCTCGATGTTGTTAAAAAATGTCAAAAACTGATAAAAAATCCAGAAAAACTGGGACGTAACTTATATTCTTTACGTAATAGGGGATATTGACAGGATATTCTTCAGGATTCCGTTAAATTGGCTTTGGGATCCAATGACCTGAAGATATTACAGGTATACTGGCCTCTCACTGATACTGCCGATGTCTACTGAAATCTATAATTCTTTACCAAACCCTTCGGGGAGTTTTAAGTTTGATCTTTATTTCGTAGTGCGACAGTGTTTTACCAGCAGACTAGGCTCCTTGAGCTAGCCGGCAGTTTAGCGGCGAGCACTCCTCGACCCATCTTTCTAAATTACGTTATGTCTTTTTCTTTCCTTCTCAAGATTGTGGTCTTGGAATTAGTAGTCTACCTGTATTGGGTTTTAATTGTATGTTTTATTATACTATAGGGAATCGGGATAGAGAAAGGGGAGGTTTGGGTACCCATTAACCGGTTTAACCCTACCGCTAGCTCTTGCTAGTGCCGGTACCAAATCCGGCTATCCCGAGTTCCTATCGTTGTCAATGTTTGTCTTTTGTCATTTTATTGTTTTTCTTGTGCTGTTCCCTGGTGGATTGTGGCATGTGATTGTGGTTTACGGCCATTGTAGGTGTTTCCTGTTATCTTTCTTATATTAATAAAAGCCCCGTCCTTGATAAACTCGAGTTTTTTACGTATCGTGTGCTTTTTTGTCACATGTACATTCATATATTTATTGTCATAACAGTTTTAATTTGGACGTCAATGTTTTCAGGGCCAGAAACGAACCTACGAGTGAAAATATTGTCAACTCGTTAACAAACAAGTCGAAATTGGCTTACATATCATGCAACTGAAACTCACAACGCTACATCTGTACATCTCAGTGCATCGAAAGGGAGTAAATTTCAACTCTTAAATATGACTAGACATTCGGCCTAGGGATTCGCGGCGGAGATCTTGTGTACGTGGAAACAATTACACCACAATTGAAGACAAAAGCTACGGCTAGCTCTTACAAGTGCCGGTTCCAAGTCAGAATATCCCGAGTTACTATCGTTGTCCTTTTCGCTATGCTCGACCCAAGGTTTAAAATAAGGTGTCAAAAAATCTTACAGGAATCGAAGAAAAACTTGAGCGTATTGACTTTTAGTAAGCATAAGAGAATTTTCTCAATTAGTAGGAAAATTAGTTGCAAATGAGGTAGGAGTAGAGTATGCACAACCCTTTTTTACAAACCGTTGGGAAAAGGTAACGATAAGCATTGGAATTGAATAAAGGAAACTATGATGCTCATCTTTTCTTAAATAAAGAGATGGATAAACATTTACGTGATATTGAAAAGGCATTCAAGCCTAAAACAAGACCCGAGCAAAGTACAATTCTTAGGTCGGAGAGCTCCAAACTTGGATGAGGAAGCTTAATCAAGAACTCTAATCATTAGACGGGTTTTTTTTACATTGGTTATATTTAGAACAAAGTAAAGACACCAGTGTCTTGTATCTTCTAGCCGCATTTCTTACATTCGAGTGTTTTTGTGCTAAAAACAAAATATATTCACATAAAAATTAGCATTGATAATTATGGATATAATTATAGTTTATATGATACTTACAGTCACATAATTATTCTTTTTTCCCCTCAATTGATCCTCCACCTTCATTTTATTACCTTTTTCTTCCTCAAGTGCCTCGTTTCAGAATTGATAACGCCATTGTCTTTACCACGATGTGGTACTCAAGCAGTGTGTTCTTTGAATTTTTACAATTCAATTTCTTATCGTTTTTAAATGGACCTTTTTTCTATTTTGCTGCCTTAATATTATATTTTGATATCGTTATTTTGAACCAGTACTGTTCTAATTATATCATCAGGAGAAACAAGGGGCTCTCAAGAGCCTGTATCGCTCAGCTGGGCCATGGCTGACATATGCAGTTAAACTAATCCCAATGTTTTAAGGGCATTATTTTCAAATTTTTTAATAGACATTGATGCTAAATTAATATAAGTTAAACTATGTTCCAGACTGGCAGCTATTTTGGATGGGGGTGAAGTTCTACTGTCACCTTTCTTGAAGGGGACCATCTAAGGACAATTGAGTCTAATTTTGGTTACAATTGACTTAATATTTTCAGAGCACAATTTAAAATTTTACAGAAGGGCTTGGGAATAAATGTATCTATTCCCTTAAGTATCACTGCTTTAGGCAAATTAAATGAGGATAACAAAAACTCTCTTGCGCATCTTAGTGTGACGTCAGACAATGCTAATGGGTCAATTATTGCTGTAAAAGAAAGTTTAAGTGTTGTTACGGAACCGAATACAGCTGGGTAGTTAAATAATCAATGTTCAGAAGAAATTTTAACTTCAAATATAGGATCTAAAGATACTGCCCGGCTTCAAACATAAGAAGTCTCGAATTACAATGCCATGTCCGCTTTTAATTTTTCAAATCAGTCTCCGTCTAACCCCAATATTCCCAAAGTTCATTCAAACCTCTTACAGTCTACCTGTACAATACCCTTCTTAAACATAAACAATACCAGTAGCTCTTTCGGAGTATCAGCAACCTATTTTAAAGATATTGACATGATCTCCCTGGAGATACACCAAAAAACAGTTGCAGGTAAAGACATAAACTTGAGCTTACTTATTATTCCTAATTACGAATATCCGTTGTCAAAGAATATTAGAGAGAAGGATGAACGTTTTTAACAAATCTATCTCGAGATTGATTGATTGATTGAATATTGTTTAACGTCTACTCAGCAATATTTCAGCTATATCAAGACGAGAACAAGTTTGTTAATAAATAATCACTTTAGGGTATGGAAAGGGCCATGGGACGGGAAATTCTGACTGCCACTGGAAAAGTAGGTGAAATCGTTAAGGGCGGGGAATTTAGCCTTGTAGCCGATCACCTACGGACCACCCCAAAAAGAGCTTGCTACAAGTACTCTTCTAGGATAACGTCTGCGATATCGTCTTCTATATCGGTAGGGTCTGTATCTGGATATTCTTCGCCTTTTAGCAGGGCCATAGCTACTGTATCCGGGGTATCTTCTCTTCGGCATCTTCGAATTAATTTGTCTGTCACCTCTAGAAAATTTGAAATAAGGTGGTCGAATGCCGACCTTATTAAAAAATCTGTGTACTTTGTATCCAGTTTGTAATTGATCTGCAAAACTTCTAGTGTATGTGTGAGTGTAATTAACAGGTGGCATACTGATTAGTTTGGGATTGGGATCTTATATTTATATTGATTTTTCTTCTACGAAATTGTAGAAGTTTCAGGAACTCTTTTTTAGAAATCTATTTTTATATACACAATTGAACAATGATTGGTTAATATTTATAGACTTGATAACATAGATATTTCCCTAATGTTCATGAATGTTCAATAATCGTCCAACCATGACATCTCTCTTGACTGTGTAGTTGTCTTTTCTGATTGTGTTGAAAAATCGAACAGTTGTTTCCTTGGAGTGTTGATGCTGACTTTTCTTCTTTTAGTTGTTTTCTTTTTTCTGCTTGTTGTCGGAGCTTGTTTCAGAAGTTCGAATGCATTGACGAATGATTTCGGAAATACTCTTGCTTTTTTTATGATTGGTAGTTCTTCTTTTTCACTTGTACTATCTATTACTATCCATTCTTCTTCTGATTTTGTTTCAGTTTTAGGAGTGCTTTGTTTACAATATCCCGGTTGAGTACATGCCGGTAGTTCTTTGTAAAATTGACTCTCTGTTAGTGATGCAGTTCTTTCTTTATCAGAATGTTCTGATTTGATGTCATCTTCGTCTGTGAGTTGTATAATGTCTTCTGTTTGAATCATTGAATCTGGTTCTGTTTTTATGTATTCGTTTTCGTCGAATGCTGATGATTCACTGTCCGAACTGATTTCTATTGCATTTCCGTATGAACCTTGTTTCATTAATTGTTTTGAGTCATTTGCTTTTTCATTCCAGTAGTTTATTATTTCATCTTCTGTTACCATAATTGTTTCTTCTTCTTCTTTGTTACTGTGATCATCTTTTTCTGGTGTTATTTCTTGTGTGCCAATGTCCATTATTTCTTGATCAGCTGCCCCGTCTACCGTGTCATTCATACTTTCATGTTGTGGTGTTTCTACTATTTTGTATGTTGGTATGTAATTTTCGGGTCTGTCCTGATAGTTGAACTTGTTCTCTTCGATAAACTCCCATGTATCCCACCTATCTTTCGACATTGCAGCTTTGACTGGAGGGAAGTTAGCGAAAACTACCACGTGGGGAATGTCATATTGTTTCATGCTTGACTGGTATTTTGTATTGAACACTACCCCGTTTTTCCCTGATTCAATGATCTCATAATTTATACGTATCTGTTGTGATCGGCAGAAGTCAAATATCACTATGCGTTCCCCATTCCACGCGTACTTGATATCAGCACTTTTTCCATTTTCGAATCTGATTGCTTTGCATGTTGCTATTATGTATTTGGAGAGCCATGTTTTGCCCTTGTTTCCCTCTTTATCGAATATCCACACGATTTTTCTCTCGTCTGGATCTCCTGCTAAATAATTTATCAGTGTCTGTTGCCACGGTCTTAGTGTGCATGATTTGTAATAAAGTTTCATTCCCTCCATATATTCTTGTTCTTTTATGGTGTTTGCTGCGTTAACTATGTTCTGGCGATAACGGATGTAAGTATTCCCGTACTCGCTTTCTATTAAGTCTTTTTCAGTGCAGTTTTCTTGTGTCATCATTGTCACCAGTGTGCGAATGGGATTGTCTTTTTCGTTGGGTTTTTTACCAAATTCTATCCAGTCCCCCTCTTTTTCGACGTACTTGTCGTTTTGAGCAATCGACCCTTTCATTACTTCTAAGTGTGCTTTGTTGTTTTGTAGTAATAATAATAGTTAAACAATTTGTTTACTTGATGCTATCTCGAGATGAAATCAGTTTAGCTTTTGGCTGATACAGAAGAATCATGTATTCAGCCTTTTCTTCACACGCAGCGGAGCTTGATTTGTCTCACATCATTGAAATTGCTCACATCTGTCAAAACCAGAGGCTCCCAGGAGCCTGTATCGCTCACCTGGCTTTCAGTTGCCACAATCAAGGTAACATTGTAAGTTATACAGTTGATCTTCAGTTTCTCAAACTTTCGTAGCTCAAACACCTCCAATATCTTGAACTGTTTTTAAAGTCTGATCATGTTTTACTATATTTCTTTGTTGTTTTTTTTTGACAAAAAACGTTCTTGCCAAGGACCACTTTCGACACCAGTTTTGAAGTCGAGACGTCATGTTGTAAATGGGAGTCAACAAACAATTTTTTAACATCGGTTTTAAAGTCGCAACATCAATATCTACTTGGACATGTTTGGAAATCAAATTTCATTGAAATCTGACAATATTGAATTTTCCCGCCTTTTTTGGCGACCATTTTGAAAATGGCGGTCAACGAACAATTTTCAACATCGTTTTGGAAGTCGCAACATCAATATCTATTTGGAAACCAAATTTCATTGAAATCGGACAATGTTGAATTTTCCCGCCTTTTTTGGCGGCCATTTTGAAAATGGCGGTCAAGGAACAATTTTCATATGCAGGAAATAAATTAACAGTAACTTCGGTATTTAGTTATTTCAACATCAGTTTTGAAGTCGCCACAGCATGGCAAACATTTCATCATTTTACACTTAACCTTCATCTTCTATAGTTTTGGATATAAAAGATGAAAAATATGAAAATTTTAAAAATTCGGGAAAAAGGGCAATAACTCCTACAAGGGTTTATGGATTTTTAAAAAAAATTTCAGGGTGGGTAGATCTTGATATGCTGAACATTTTTGCATTTTACACTTGACCTCTATCTGTTACACGTTTTGAAATAAAAAATAAAAAATGCCAAAATTTTGAAAATTTTACGGAAAAAGGGCTATAACTCCGAGATGGATTTTCAGATTTTCTTCAAATTTGCACAGTGGGTAGATCTAATCATGCTGATCATTTTTAGCCTGTCAGATTTTTGATATATGTAACGGTTTTCGAGTTATTAGCCAAAAACTGCAATTTACCCCTATGTTCTATTTTTAGCCACAGCAGCCATATTGGTTTTCCGATCTGAACCAAAATCACAAACTTTAGTCTCCTCATGCCAAG
>MJUU01032092.1:36880-55797 GCA_002080025.1 Modiolus philippinarum | reverse complement strand
GTATCTATTCCCTTAAGTATCACTGCTTTAGGCAAATTAAACGAGGATAACAAAAACTCTCTTGCGGATCTAAGTGTGACGTCAGACAATGCTAATGGGTCAATTATTGCTGTAAAAGAAAGTTTAAGTGTTGTTACGGACCGAATACAGCTAGGTCGTTAAATAATCAATGTTCAGAAGAAATTTTAACTTCAAATATAGGATCTAAAGATACTGCCCGGCTTCAAACATAAGAAGTCTCGAATTACAATGCCATGTCCGCTTTTAATGTTTCAAATCAGTCTCCGTCTAACCCCAATATTCCCCAAGTTCATTCAAACCTCTTACAGTCTACCTGTACAATACCCTTTTTAAACATAAACAATACCAGTAGCTCTTTCGGAGTATCAGCAACCTATTTTAAAGATATTGACATGATCTCCATGGAGATACACCAAAAACAGTTGCAGGTAAAGACATAAACTTGAGCTTACTTATTATTCCTAATTACGAATATCCGTTGTCAAAGAATATTAAAGAGAAGGATGAACGTTTTTAAAAATTCTATCTCGAGATGAAATCAGTTTAGCTTTTGGCTGATACAGAAGAATCATGTATTCAGCCTTTTCTTCACACGCAGCGGAGCTTGATTTGTCTCACATCATTGAAACTGCTCACATCTGTCAAAACCAGAGGCTCCCAGGAGCCTGTATCGCTCACCTGGCTTTCAGTTGCCATAATCAAGATAACATTGTAAGTTATACAGTTGATCTTCAGTTTCTCAGACTTTCGTAGCTCAAACACCTCCAATATCTTGAACTGTTTTTAAAGTCTGATCATGTTTTACTATATTTCTTTGTTGGTTTTTTTTTGACAAAAAACGTTCTTGCCAAGGACCACTTTCGACACCATTTTTGAAGTCGAGACGTCATTTTGTAAATGGGAGTCAACAAACAATTTTTTTGAAAATCGGTTTTTAAGTCGCAACATCAATATCTACTTGGACATGTTTGGAAATCAAATTTCATTGAAATCTGACAATATTGAATTTTCCCGCCTTTTTTGGCGACCATTTTGAAAATGGCGGTCAACGAACAATTTTCAACATCGTTTTGGAAGTCGCAACATCAATATCTATTCGGAAACCAAATTTCATTGAAATCGGACAATGTTGAATTTTCCCGCCTTTTTTGGCGGCCATTTTGAAAATGGCGGTCAAGGAACAATTTTCATATGACAGTAACTTCGGTATTTAGTTATTTCAACATCAGTTTTGAAGTCGCCACAGCATGGCAAACATTTCATCATTTTACACTTAACCTTCATCTTCTATAGTTTTGGAAATAAAAGATGAAAAACATGAAAATTTTAAAAATTCGGGAAAAAGGGCAATAATTCCTACAAGGGTTTATGGATTTTCTAAAAAAATTTCAGGGTGGGTAGATCTTGATATGCTGAACATTTTTGCATTTTACACTTGACCTCTATCTAAAAAATGCAAAAATTTTGAAAATTTAACGGAAAAAGGGCTATAACTCCGAGATGGATTTTCAGATTTTCTTCAAATTTGCACAGTGGGTAGATCTCATCACGCTGATCATTTTTAGCCATGTCAGATTTTTGATATAAGTAACGGTATCGAGTTATTAGCCAAAAACTACAATTTACCCCTATGTTCTATTTTTAGCCACAGCAGCCATATTGGTTTTCCGATCTGAACCAAAATCACAAACTTTAGTCTCCTCATGCCAAGAAACATTTGTTTCAAGATTGGTTTCATTTGACCCAGTGGTTTCAGAGAAGAAGTTTAAAATGTAAAAGTTTACGGACGGACGACGGACGCCAAGTGAGGCAAAAGCTTACATGGCCTTTGGCCAAGTGAGCTAAAAATTTTGAGTATCACAAGTTGTTTTGGCAAATAAAACTTGAAATATGGCATTTAGTGATTTTCTATTTTGCAAAATTTCCATGATTTAATTATCTTTCTTTACTTTTGAAGGGTTATTTCTTGAAGTCAAATATATTGTGAATTGTTGTATTATTAGATGCAATAAATAATTATTTATTATTACAATAAATCATACTGAAACTCTGACTTCAAAGGGAGTTAATTTGAAACTGATGTTTCACAAATTTTGGCTCAATCCGCCAAGGGTGAAGAGGAGAGAAGCTGATCGCAACCCTTGGCTAGCAAAGATGCCTTATTACTGTAATAGACACAAAAAAAAGAAGGAAAAAAAAACAAAACTAAATGTACAAAGTTGAAGAAAGCATAAAATGAAAATAGTCCATATCACTTCAGCAAAGGTGAAAACCATATCTGAGTTCCAAATAAACACATACTTTGAATCTTTATGAGAAAACATATGAAAGCAATGCAAAAATTCAAGAATAGCTGCCCATGGTCAATGCGTTCAAAACTCTGCAACTTCTCTGGACAAAAATTGAGTACCATGATGATATAATAGGATAGAATAAAGTACAAGTTCAATAATAGATAAATTTGACATTTTTTTAAAAATCAAAACTGGCCTTAAGGGAGGTTCACATCACCAATGTGTTCAAACAACAGTAAAAACTTTCAAAGGTATTTAGTCAGAAATGTTAATCTTTCAGATTACACAAACCAGGCACTGTAATGTTAAAATATGCTGAAAAATGACTAAGTTCAACAATGCATTAAGTTGACATTTTTTTTTCAAATCTGCCCAAAAAGGCAGGTGCACTTCTTCAATGTGTCAAGAACAACTGTGTAAAGTTTCAAAAGCACCAGATATAAGGAGTCAGAGTTTCAGATTACACAAACTGACTACTGTAATGTTAAAATTTAATGAATTTAATGAATAAATGACTCAGTTCAACAATGCATAAATTCGACAATTTTTATCCAAATCTCACCAAAAGGGGAGTTCACATCTTCAATGTGTTCAGAACAACTGTGCAAAGTTTCAAAAGCATCAGGTATAAGGTGTCTGAGTTTCAGATTACACAAACTCAGTACCGCAATATTAAAATTTGATGAAAAAATGACTAAGTTCAACAATAGATTAATTCGACAATTTTTATCCAAATCTCACCAAAAGGGGAGGTGCACATCTTCAATGTGTTCAGAACAACTGTGCAAAGTTTCGAAAGCATCAGGTATAAGGCGTCAGAGTTTCAGATTACACAAATTTAGTACCGTAATGTTAAAATTTGATGAAAAATTGACTAAGTTCAACAATGGATAAATTCCACAATTTTTGTCCAAATCTCACCAAAAGGGGAGGTGCACATCTTCAATGTGTTCAGAATAACTGTGCAAAGTTTCAAAAGCATCAGATATAAGGTGTCAGAGTTTCAGGTTACACAAACTCAGTACCGTAATGTTAAAATTTGATGAAAAAATGACCTAAGTTCAACAAAGGATAAATTCCACATTTTTTTCCAAATCTCACCAAAAGGGGAGGTGCACATCTTCAATGTGTCCAGAACAACTGTGCAAAGTTTCAAAAGTATCGGGTTAAAGGTGTCGGAGTTTCAGATTACACAAACTTGGTACCCCCAAAGCGTGACGGACTGGACGGACGGACGGAGTCGAGCGGCGCCTAGACCTGCGGTCACCGTTGGTGACGCAGGTAAAAATTTCAATACTTGTGTTGGAAATGTTCGTTTTAAATGATAAAAAATAGAATGAATATTGTTTCTTTTTTGTTTTGTTTTTGTTTTTGTTTTTTTTGCTTGTTTGATTTTTTTTTTACATCAAACCATTTTGCATGAATGATGCTAATTAACAACGTGTCACAAAGCTTGACACGTTTATTTGATTAGGATGTGAATTCGTATCCATAAAACTACGTTTGTGATATTTTTGATTGGTAAAATACATCCACATAACAAGATTTCGAACAACAGATCATGTTCTTATAAAAAAAAGTTGTACCTCTCGGACAAGGGTTTGTACACGTTATTGGAGAAATTTATTTAATATATATTTTGATTTACATGATTGATTAAATTTTGCTCCTATTATGCACTTGGCTGCAGACGAGTTGTTTAGAAATAACAAGGACGTACAGTATATTTATCTAAATATACGTTGTAAATGAATTATCATATATGGAACAGAAATTTGACTAATTTATTCAGAGACGTAAACAATACACTGAAAGAACAGCTAATTTACAACATCAGAAACATTTTTACCGGATAATTTGATTTTTATTCAATATATGTTCAAAGTTGAAAAATTGAAAGTTGACTGACCACATCATATGTAATTCCGGCCACGGTTTTGATCTTTTGTTTTGATATCAAGAAAATTACATATGCCATATCATTTTATTTATTAATCAACTGTCTTTAAAAATCAATCACAGAAATACAAAAGGGTTATCCAAGGCTCATGCAATACACAATGAAAGTTGAAAATCTGGTACATGTGTTTTGTAATTGCCTAATTCCACAATACAAGATATATTTCAGGTCACGGTTTTGATCCTTTGCTGAAAAAACAATTGCAGTTCATGCGTTTTTATATATAAATAAATTATCTTTTGATATCAATAAAAACAAATTGATCGGCTAATATAGTATCATTCAATACACACTCAAAGTTATA
The DNA here is from genome assembly GCA_002080025.1 of Modiolus philippinarum. Classification (NCBI taxonomy): domain Eukaryota; kingdom Metazoa; phylum Mollusca; class Bivalvia; order Mytilida; family Modiolidae; genus Modiolus; species Modiolus philippinarum. The sequence continues at coordinate 51,218 of MJUU01032092.1, read as the reverse complement.
AATTTCAAAGTTTTCAGACAACAATAACAGTCTTTCCCGGCCACTTTTTCTACCTCAAAGTAAAACAAAAAAAAATATTTAAGCCATTTTATATGTAAAGTAAATCATTTTCGAACATTGCTAAACAAATTTTGATTAAGTCCTATAGATTTCGAAAATAAAAGTGTTAAGTCCTAATTTCAAATTTTTTTTCCCGGCAATCGTGATGTCTTTAAAATTAATTTCATAAAGTAATGTATCATCTTATAGATCTTCTATTAGCTTTTAAAATATTTGTGAATAATTTTTCTATATGTTAATGCATTCAAAGATATGAAGGACAAGGCATGTATTTCAAGACTTTCCGGTTTTTCAAACTTACCGTTAATACATATTTGTAAATGGAACGAACCTATAACTATGTACTTGGCGATCAATGATCACAAGTTTGAGATCAATGATGACAGCTTTGCGATCAAGGATCATATGACTTTGCGATCAAGGATCATATGCGTTTGCGATCAAGGATCACAATCTTGCAATCAAATCAAGGATCACAACGATCGTACTGTTGTGATTAAGGATCGCACAAATGTTGTGATGACTGATCATAACTTTTGGGATCAATGATTGCAAATTGTTTTGTGATCGTTGATCACATATAACCGTATGATCATTGATCGCAAGCAAGAACAATCCTTGATTGCAATCATTGACTGCTACAGGATCACAAAATGATCACTTCGGGATCACAAAAACGGCAATCTTGAATTTTCCCTCTACTGTACGCTTTAAGCTTAGTAGCCTATTGTAATCCAAGTTTGACACGTCTGTCGTCTAGGGATGGTTCATTAGCTTCAACATAGAGACTCTCCACTGGAGAAGGGTTTTTGTATGTGTGAGATGCAAAACCGTGTATTTGTTTACCATACAATGTTATGGTTTATATTGTGAACACTTTAATGGTTTATGGTTATGAGTCATATGGTAAAAACCCTATCTAATGGTTTATGGTTATATAATATTATATTATCAGAGTACCTCTCAAGATTTCATGTGCACTGTAATAGAGTTAAAGGTTTACGTGTATACAAGTGGCAATTATGCTTCAAATACACAAATGGTTCATTACATATATACTACTCATGCAAAAGGTTCTAGTAATGGTTTGCTACACATTAAAAATTATTCTAAAGAAGCTGATATTTTATTTGGTATCATAATTATTAACCTGATGCAGAGTAGTAGAAATCATTGGAATCTCTACATTATGATTAGAAATATTCAAAATTTTGTTCAATGTCTTCAGAATACCTGTGCAAGGGAGCAGAACCAGGAGAAAGGCAGCATCTGAAGAGGACATTATCAAGTAAAATCAAGATATATTGCATATGACTGACAATTCGAACACAAATTTACCATCTTTACAGAGGACAAGATCTCGTCGATCCTGAATTTCTCGTAGTGGGTCAACAAATATTCCCACAGCAGATGAAATTGCTTCTGCACTGATTAATCAATTTAAAACCCAAGACCGCAATTGTCACGGACTCTATCAGGTCCAAAAAGAAACACAAAATTCGTGTGTAGACAATATTTTTTCTCCTGCCAACTTGGACAATATCACTTCTATAGGGACCAGGCTGCTGTCAACTTTAATGAACAGTGATTCATTATCCACTAATCGATCAACCATTACGTGTCAGGATAATCTTACTTCACAGGATCAAGCCATAAATAGTATACAGGTGCCTCAACAGCAAATAACAACTTTGTCAAGATCAGAAAATTTATTTAAACCTCTATTGGTGACGGATCCAAACCTGTTCAACCTCTCGGCACCCAACCAGTCCAATGTATATATACCAGCTGTTTATCCTAGAGGTGAAGACACTTTTTTACAAGCTAGTAATGATGTAAAATCCTTGCATGTATCAATGTTAAAATACTCTTTTCCTATTATGTTCATGTTTGAGCCAAAAATAGAAATCTTGTATGGTCTAATGAATATGTCAATTTTGCAGCCTTGTTGCCAAATTACAAACATGATGCTGATAAAAGTAATGTACTATTAGATACTTTAAGTGTTACTATCAACAAAAAGGGTCAAAAGAATTAATTGTCCTCAATTCACCAATGGACTGGAGCTTTCGACATTTTAAGTCAATTTATGTAACGAAACATTTAAAATCTACTTTAGCATTAATTAATTAACGAACCTTAGTGAGCAAGCTCACATACCCCACGCCCCTACATATCAGAAAATCCTGCTTTATTGGACTCTTAAAAGCACCCTTTAAGCAATATCATACATTAAAATGACAAAGTTCATCAATGTGTAATTTTGTCAAAAATGATCAAAAATCAAAATCCAAGTAGCATGTACATTTTTAATATATGCACAACCAGTCTGCACAAGATATTTGAAATGAAAATATCAATATTTTTGTGGTTTTTGTCCGTGCTTATGCTTCCTTTTCAGAAAAAGTAGTCAAAAATTAATTTGTCCCATTTTCTACACTGATAAACTCCGTAATCGTACATCAATACTTAAGTAATCTTCCTGTAAACTGTTACCCATATCCATAGAACATTTCAACACAAATTGTTGTGGATTTGAGCAAATATATTTTGAGGCAAAATAAGGCCCTTGCCGCACTATCTCCTTAGATTTTATACATAAATCTTGTTCCTTGATTTTGTAGGTTAATGAAAAATAACTAAATGAACTAATGTGAAAATGTAATATAAAGGGCCAAAGAGGCAAACAATCATTTGCAATTTAGAAATTTCTAAAATAATTAAAGGTAAATTACAAACTAAAAAATATAGGTCATGATAAAAGGTAACTGTGGATTAGAAATTCACATTTGCAATCATTCTGCGTTGGGTTGACATAGAACCATAAAGCCTATGTTTTCCATGTCTTAAGATTGCATTTATTACTAAAAGGTCTGTCATCTACCATTTAAGTGGACCAAAAACTTGCCGGTAGACCTTAAAATTATGGTAAAATTATTCCCACAAAATTTAGTGATATTTTCAGATATTCCTAGCAGTCTTAAATTGATACATGACAACATCTGCACACCACACTTCGAGTGTGCGAAAAGATGAGTCCTGGTCAATTTTTAAGGGTATTGAAAAATATCAGAAAATTTATTTGTCTTTGAATTTGGATAATATTCAGGCAGTGGGTTTATCTCAATAATGCCTCAAACCAATTTGTTGTTTTAAACCAATGTATTACTTTAAAACGCATTGCATTTTAATTAATCAGTTGAATGATGTGTAAATAAGAATTGTTTTTCAATGAGGCGCTTCAAGTGCTGCAACTATATCACGTGAAGGGTTGGGTATATCATATATCAAATACACTCTTATCGGCCAAATATGTTGTCAGAAAATTGTGACAGTCGGTAGATTAAAATTCCTTAACAGGTTGCAGACAATGAACAAAACAGGTACATATCACATGTGATGGGTTATTCGTACACAAACCGGTTTGAACTAAATTATAGCATACTGTGAATTCATTTTTATTCGTGGGGTACTAATTTTCGTGGTTTTCGTGGGTGTCCTCAAACCACGAATTCAAATACTCAACGAAATATGATTTTCTTGTGCAAGCTTCAAACACAAGTGATAATGAAGGATCTGATCAACGAAGGCCATAAACCTTACACTTGAACCTGAACCCATACAACGTGTTATATCCAAAGAAAGGGTAGATATGCATTCCCTTGAACCTTTAATAGCAGCAAAATAAGTTCAAATGCTTTATTTTGAAGTATTTCCCAAATTACAAATTAGCGGTAACTGGCATCCTGTTTTTTTTAATTATGCTAAAGTGTTGATTTCCAGTTATGAAGTTTGGACAAGAACCATCTCAAATTAGTTTTGATAAGATAATATTAATTAAACTTTTATAATTATAATTATGTTCTACTGAAAGGGATATGTTTATTTTGCAATCAATACAGGTCTCTATCTATAAATAACGAATTGAGTAATTGGTTATGTCAGATGAGTACCTAATTACATAATATCTACACATTACTATGAATTGTTAATTACAGGTGACACTTTAATTACAGGTACAGTTCTAAGTTGTGGTGTTTTGACATCAATACTGATGGTACTTAAGCCATGAATTTTAGATTTTTTATTTTTATTAGTTTAAATTAAGATAAAATTTGGAACAAGTGGCAATCCATGAATTTACGTACACCACGAAATGTCTTTTTTTTCTCTACCCACGAAAATTGATACACACGAATTTAAATGAATTCACAGTAGGCTATATCACTGTTTGTACGAGTATTGCCAACATCAACTGGAGAAGTGCAACATGGCCTATGTTCAGGTTGAAATAGCATCAATATCATGAATTTGTTACCTATATCTGTCAAAATATTGATTACAGAATTTCATGAGTGTAAATATTACCCGACATTACATATTTTCCAGCTTTAATTCAGTAGTTTACGACAGTTAAGGTATTAATCTATTTGACCAGACATTCTCTGATCACAACTTACTCCATTTTGATGTACTTGTGATCTAGCGATATTAAGTTATCAAATTATTAATCTGATTTTAAGCTCTGATCTTACCAAAGTGGTATGAAATCTATGGATCACCAAATCAAACATAATTTCTGTTCCGTATATTCCTCCAACACAAGGAGCACAAATAATGAACACTGTATGTATTGGAAATCAGAATATTTGAAAGATCGAAATGCAAGCTATGTAACAGAAATGTTTCTCTTCACGAGCAATGACACACGTCTCTGATCCAAGAACCAGAAAACCAAAATGTAGATAGGGAGTGATGTACCGGACAGAACAAAAGTCTAAACTTTATTTTCAACCAATGTTGGCAATTCATTATGAAACTGTACAAGAACACCTTTCTGTTTAGATCTAAAGGATTTCCATTTTTGTACCATAGATGTGTCGTCTACTTGATTGAGAAGTTGTTCGATCTTCTTAGTTAGTTCAGCCTTTGTCTGATTCTCTACTGCATTTGATTATTCTCAGTCGTTTTTCGTAATTATTACTTGTGTTATTTTTGTGTCCATCCTTTACATCATTTTTCACACAGAAATCAATTTGTGATATCCTATTTTTGTTACAAGTAGAGTCAATGATTATTAATCACATTTAGCTTCTGCATTATAGTTGGTGTATTTATTATTATATGTGCTAGGTAAAGATTTTTTGGGGTATTTCAATATAAGTATTACATGAGTCTTGAGGTGATCACAGTGTGACATGATCTATATTTTAAGTATCGATTTTGCGTAATAAAAGAAAAATATATTTAATAGTCTTTTCGTGATTTTACATTTCAATTGCAATGATCATTTTTGTAATGTTTTTTTAAACAGTAGTTTCTGAACGCAATATTAATTGTAAGTGCAGCACAGAAACGGTGGATTCTAGAGTGAGCGTCTTTATTTGTTATTCATGCCTTTGCAGTGATAAAAAATATAACTATCATAAATACAAATTTATTTTAGTTAAACATGGATTTGCTGAATAAAATGCAAACTCATGATGAGGATGAAACCCAAATAAGTTCGGTGCAATCCGTACAACCATCTTAGGAAACAGCCAGAGGGTCAAGTGATCCAACGACTTCTTTCCATCCACTGACAGAGGAAAGCAGCGCCAAAACAATGGAGTCTTTACTAGCTGGATCAATGGACCCAAATTTGTACCGAGTTTGTGGGTTGGGCAGACCAACCAGCGCCAGATGTTGGATGTTGGTTGGCTGTGACTGGGCCGAAGCCAAAAAAGTAAAATGTGACTTTGGGTGCATGCTTCATGCATTGGAATCATATGCAAAACAAAGTAAGTGCTGAGCAAGATATGTGCCCTCGCCATAGGGTTCAATGCAGATCATGATAAACTGAAATGAAGATTTATTTACTTAGACTATTTTATCAATGTTTCTACAAAAATTCAACCATTTTGTTTTGTCCGGTACATCACTCCCTGTCCACATTTTAGTTTTCTGGTTCTTGGATTCAAGTAAAAAAAAACAAAAAATGAAATACGTGCAATAGCAAAAATTAGGTCAATACATGCAATGCTTAAGAAAAATGAGGAAAACTGACGGACGAACAGACTTACCGACGCAAATCTAAAGTCCCCCTTCGGCTTTCGCTAATATAGGCTAATAAAACAAAAATTAGATTGATTGATTGATTAGTTAGAGTTTAACGTCCAATGAGCAATATTTCAGCTATATCAGGACGAGAACAAGTTAATCAATTCAAAAAATTGAAAGTATCAGAAGAAAGAAATAAAGGTGGAAGGGACAACCTGGGCAACGACTTTTGACTGCCACTGGAAAATTGGAGAAATGGGTAGGGGCAGGAAATTTAGCCTTCCATACGACACCCAGTGCGTCTGCTCTCTTTAGAGAAATATAGAAGGGGTCTTTATACTGCATGGAGCGTGGCGTTTCTCCACACAGTTTGGCTACAATGGTTCGCGGTCAGGCTTTCCGTATTATGACCTGACTACCCCGCATAGACAGGGCATTCCCCTATCCACCACCTGGGGACGCGCCCGGCAGCTCTGTAGCCGAAGCCCCTGAAAACCGATTCAGGTGCCGGACAAAAATTAGAAAGAAGTCTCATATCAACTTTCTCTATTTTAAGAAATAATCTTACTCTTAAAAAAGGTCGTGTGTTTGGTTACTGTGTATTAGTAGAAGAGTAGCCAAACCATCAAACAACTAATTCCTCTCAATGGAACTAACATATTCTAATCCCACAAATGCGGCCTTGCGAAATATGCCCGATACATGTGCTCAAATAAACCTTGAACAATGGAAAATAATCGGTTGAAAAGTCGTGAAGTTTTCTTCATGGGACCAATTTATCAGAGCAATCAGTATTTTGAGACATATTGCTAAACCCTAAAACAACACTGATTCATGTGAACAAGGATGACATGTGTCAAAAATGTAAATCCGTTGAAGCCATGGTGACTTCAAGATGAAGAGCGGCAATAAAAATGGAATTCTATTTCTGAGTTTTACCATGAATTTGTAGAGATTTTGTCCCATTTGAATTTACTCCATATCCCTTCATTGTTAAGTAGAATTTATATAAATTCTGGTTTACGGAAATTTGTTTCCATCTCTATGATGTATCCGTTATAAGTAGATTCATGGCGGCAGGTATTCCGCAAGCAAGTGCTGAATTTTGCAAACAGTATGATTCATTTTAATTGTTAAAATGCTACGCACACCATGGGCAAATGCAAGGAATTGCTAGGCAAAAATGTTCTGCAAACAGTTTTCCGTCACGACACGCCAATTCTGTCCGGGTCTCTGTTGACCACATGTCTCTATGTCATGACAGGCCTAGTAAGGCTAGTGCTGAACAATCTGAATCCATCGATATCATAACAGGCCTAGTAAAGCTAGTGATGAACAATCTGAATCCATCGTTGACAGTTTATCACCAAATGTTTGCATTCAGAGCATCTTAAACGCCCCATCATCTGTTCCTTCGCAACATAATACTTAGCAAGCAACAAGTTTTATTTCTGACAGGAAAACAACAGTATAGTGGGAAATGGAGAACATGGAAGTTGTATTTCTATATGTCGCAACAAGAATTGAGGACAGTCAAGGAGATTTGAACGAGGAAGTGGTGGAAGGGATGCCGACTGGAGAATTCGACGAAGAGAAGGAGGGAGAAAGGGTATACCTCTTTTCCCAGCTGGAAGGCGCCAGTTGGATCAAGACGAAGTAATAACTCTTATGTCTGCCAACAACATTTATATGGCCACCAAAGGACTGGAAAAAAACGCAACCAGAGCAAGAATACGACAACTGGGAGATTGCCAGTATAGAACTGGAAAACAACTTTAAATGTCAAAGGAACTGGTTTGAAAGGATAAATGGGTAGGGGCGGGAAATTTAGCGTTCTATTTAGAAGGGCCATTATCGGCAATGTGTACATTTTTTCTCTTTGATCTCTCGGTATCGCCGTACTGACCTGATACAATAAAATATCAGGTAATGACGTCATGACTCTTTATGACATTGCCGATAAAAATAATAATGGTAGATTTGAAGGTCTCGACAGAAAATATCCCCAGTATCACAGCTCCTGCTATCGGGATCGCCGCGATACGGTGATATTTTCTGTCTCGACCTTCAAAACTAGCTTTATTCTATATATAAACTACATGGAGCGTTGCATCTCTATACCCAGTTTGCTTCAATAGTTCGCGGTCAGGCTTTCTAAAATTATGACCCGACTAACCCGCATGAACAGAGCGTCCTCTTTCCACCATATGGGGACGCGCACGGTAGATTTTTGCCGGTGCCCCTGAAAACCGATTCGGATGCCGGGAGGTCATATTAGAACACTGCTGATATTTCCAAACCAGTTACAGCTGCAACCGTATTTGTTGTCAGATTACATCAACTGGATGGAAAAAAGATCTTATGGTGGCTTTGAGTTATTATATTACTCCCCTTAGGGTCCTTGTCTCTTTGACACATTTGCCGTTTCCCTTGTTTTTTTCTATGTGCACTTCTTCCCTGGCAGTTAATCATTCGAATGCAAGGAAGCTTTGACCGAGGACAAAGAAATACATCGTTAAATTGAAAACACGTCCGTTTACGAGAAATTCTTCAAATTTGTGGATATGACGGTCTATGCAGGAATAAATCGTGTGATATCATTTTTTTTGGGGGGGGAAGGGGTGGAGTATTTTTCAATTATATAAATCGTAATACTATACAATTATGGCCTTTAATTGAGGGTAATATCCATAAGTATTTAATCGAGAAAAGGTTAAATAACCTTTTCGAGATTAAATAATTTTGGATATTATCTGAAGTCAATTAAAGGCCATAACTGTATTATTATACTGAACTAAAAACTGAAAAGGGTGTTTGATTATATCACTATCTAAAGTATTTGAAAAATGTCTAAAAAAACCGAATGATTTTAATACTGCATCATGCGTTAGTATTGGCTTTCATCACAGGGACTTGCTCCCTTCCTGGAAGAAAACTGATTAATTAAGTATTAAAAAGAATATCGGAGAAATCTGCAGTTGAGAGTTAACAAATGTGTTTTTTCTAGACCGTGAGAAAGTTCCTGCTGGATATCCACTAAAAAATAGTTATGAGATTTGCCAATTCCTCAATACTGTAACTATCGAACTCCGGGGCTTTTATCTGTAGAAAGAGCATACTGTTGTACGATTGTTTAGGATTTATATGAAGTTTTTTTTTCATCTGGAATCGCTCCCTGTCAGTGCTACAGCCGTAACGATTGACATCCATGTTTATTTACGTTTACACTGATGTCATTGACGACAAGGGAAATTACTAGTTATTTGTTCGACGTGCTTAAGCGCGCCTTATTCAAATTAGTTATTTTGCCTACGCGCACTTTCCCGAACAGTTATTTGGCTTACACGCTATTACCTGTGGAAATATCAATATTATTTTTACAATAGTTTCTATAGTAAAGTATAATAATAATGCATATTGCAATGTGTTTTGTTTTAATATTGAATAACTAAATACCGAAGTTACTGTGAATTTTGATTCTGCATATGCGCATTTCGTATGCGCATTTCGACAACTTATGTCTCTTCAGTGCAGATAAAATCTTAACGTTTGGAAGACCAAAGATGTTTAAAAACTGATAGAGAACAAATGACCAAATATGATCTAAATAGGAAGCCAAAATCAGCTAAGGACAGAGCTTTGCATGAGGGAGATACTCCTTAGTTTCAACAAAATTTACAAAAATTAGATATTGTAATTCACATGTTTCAAATTAAAATATACAGTGTAGATATATACATATATTTTGCGTTTATTCACATTCTAATCTATTCTGCCGCCGTGCGCGGTCCCGGCTTATGAATAGGCCCGCAGCATCCTCTGAGCTTGGAGTATGAGTCTTCCTAACAGAGGACCCCGAGGGAACCCCGGGATATAGAAATAGGACCTAGTATCTCCGGCTTGCGGGGTGTGACCCCTCCTAAACGGGGGCTGACCCCGAGGGTCCCGGGATATAGAAATAGGACCCATTCCGTGGTTGTGCAAGACTAATAAATACACAACCCATCTTTCGGATGGGATGTAAACTCAGGTCCACGTGTTGGAAGAAATGCCACACTTCCTGCACGTTAAAGATCCCTTGTAGCAAGCTTTTTATGAGTGGTCCGTAGGTGATCGGCTGCAAGGCTAAATTCTCCGCCCTTTTCGATTTCACCCTACTTTTCCAGTGGCAGTCAGAATTTCCCGTCCCATGCTCCTTTCCATACCCCAAAGTGATTATTTATTAACCAACTTGTTCTCGTCTTGATATGGCTGAAATATTGCTGAGTAGACGTTAAAAAATATTCAATCAATCCAATCCATTCTGAAATTTAGTTCGTGATTGGTAATTGATTAACATTGGTGGTTATCAACCATCGGTAACATGGTAATCGGACCGTTGATAAGGTATAAGAATATAAATTTTGAAAAAAGGTAAGCTTTTCTTAACCTGGTACAAAAATACATCCGTATTGTGACCAGATAACTAGATAACCCGTTACCTATTACAAGTATTACCTATTACAAGTATTATTGATTGAATTGATAAATGATCCAAAATAGAACCATTAGCCAATTAAATTTTGTTTTATTAGATTTCTTTCATAGTTCATTTATCAAAAAAATAGCCGTCAATCACCAGAGCATGTTTTACAAGCAAAGTAATTTATTTTTACAACCCAGGATTCAAAGTTATAGCTTATTAGTAACGTACACGTGAATTATTTAAACTGCGCCCTCGTGTAATTAATATATAGATTTATACTACTCTTAACCATGCCATGATTTAATACACGTTGAAGTTATTATGGATTTATTTTATTAAGTACTGTTAGCTATATCATAAGAGACCGGCACCTGATTCGGTTTTCAAACGCTATGACTACAGAGCTGCCACCGCATGTCCCCAGTCTGTTGATAGGGGAAGCCCCGTCTGTGCGTGTTAGGTCAAAATACGGAAAGCCTGACCACAAACCACGAACCACTGTAGCCAAACTATGTGGAGAAATGTCACATTAAATTCAATATAAAAAACCCTTGTATCTTTCTCTAAGGTGAGTACACGTACCGATTGTCGTTTAGAAGGCTAAATTTCCTGCCCCTACCCATTTCTGCCATTTTCCAGTGGCAATCAAAACTCGTTGTCGCACTTGTCCCTTCAACCTTCATTTCTCTGTTCTTTTACTTACATTTATGATTCTATTCTCCTCTTTATTTAGCTGAAATATTGTTTCTCAATAGATCATGAGAATATCTATACACATAACTCTCGCAAGACTAATACCTTTATCCTTATATTTCCTCAATAAGTGCGTCATGGCTGGAGTGTATCCAAACCAAAGACAATTGTATACCCGAGTCCATCACCAAAGTATCAGACCGACCAGAATTACACGCTACATTTTACAGATCCAAAATCGGACTGGCAAAATTGTATTTCAACAATAACTTGCATTGTACAGCATTTGGATAGAATTTTATTTTTAAATAACTTTTTACACACTAGTGCGATTTTGGATCTGTAAAATGCATAATAAACCTCCAGATTTTCATATTTTTTCTATCGATTTACTTTTGAAAAATTTCTCATAAATAATTCTAAATGTGTATTTCGAATATTTAGAAATTGTGAAAAATTTGAATGCTATACAAATACGTGAATTACATCAAATAAAAGTGATCAAAAATCGAAATTTTTTATATCATATAAAACTGCGAAATGTCTACAATTCAGATCAAAAGAAATTATAAAATTACCTTTAAAAACAGTTTCATACCAGGTAATTAAAAAATGACATTTTAATGACCCTAATTATGAATACGATTTCTTGCCAAACAAAAGGGTCCACAGGTAAAATTTTCGATGTTGTGACCTCACGACGAATAAGCCTATTGTCAACGTATATTTGTTCCCTATAACACAAGTTCCTTGGGGACAAATATCATAAACATTGGCATAATATTTCTTCCTTTCGGAGCAATTGTTATATAACGTTTATTCCGTTTAAATTGAGAACAGAGGTTATCTTTAAATTTTGTAAAATTACAGTTCACCCCGCGTGTAATAAAGCGTCACATTGAATACCCTCCTACTTGGTGGTTGCGGCAACTACAGTACAGACGCGGTGTTAACTTTACATTCCACCTGTTCAAGAGAAACAATACAGTGTCTCATATATTTTAAACAGACTTTGTGATTCCCATCCAGTTACTGGGTGATTTTTATAAAAATATAATACTCTCTGCCTTACAAAATGTACACTGAAGTCTTATCATCAGACGTTATCTTGTCAAGGAATTATCCATACGTCATTTGTTTGGAGTTAAATTTGCATTTATTAGTCCTTAGTGATACACAGTCAGTTATAATGCAGTAAATATTAAATCTATGTATTTATCAGGGTTGCCACACACCCGGGAAAACTAGAAAAACCCGGGATTTTCGGTTTAGGTGCTCCCGGTCGGGATATAGCCGGGAAAATGCGAAAAATAAAAATCCGGGAAATATCCTTGAAAAACGAACTTCCCTTTAACTCCCATGCAATTTTTCCACATACGTCCCAATTAAACAGCCGTCAGTTAAAAAGTTCGTAAAGTTAATGGTGATTGTTCACTTGTACACATGAAATAAAAGTAGCTCTTCTCTTAACAATATTTCAAAAGGATGAATTTAAAGGGGGCAATCTGACATGTGTTGTACATCTCGATCTGATGCGCTTGTCGAAAACGTTTCATTGATAGTTCTGAGCTGAAGTTCCACAAACAAGGCATTAAGAAGTATTGACGTACATGTATTGGTCAGCAAATAAAAGTGACAATACAAGTTGGAGTCGATTAGGATAAAAAGGCAAAGGCAAATCCTAGATGAACTCAAGACAATGTTCAGGCAGACAAGTTTAGCTAATGGTGGATTGAATTTAAATAAAAAAGTGCAATGAACCTCCCTTATTTATGAAATTAGTCAAATCATTTGTGTGGGAAACATCCAGCACGCAGAGGTGTTTACCACTACGGATTTTCCGTAGATTTTCAAATAAAAATACGCAATACGGATTCACATTGCAAATGTTTACTCAAAAACCTGTCAACGAAACATACCTTTTTCCCGAAATTGGGCAATCACTGTTAAAGAGAAGCATCCGATAGAAAAACGTTCTTTAAAGCGCACAGTTTATATGTCTGTTAAACAATGCTGCCGGCCGCCTCCCAAGCTTGTGGATAGCGAAATGCTCTGTCTAAGCGGGGTCTTCAGTTCAAAATTCGAAAAGCACACAAGCCATACGATACAGACTGAGTGCAAACGTCACGCCCTATGAGTATAAAGACCCCATCTTTGTTTCTAGTACAAGAGCAGACCGACTGGGGTGGTATAGAAGGGAAGTTAAATTTCCTGCCCCTACCCATTTTCAGTGTCGATCGAAACTCGCTGCCCTATTTATCAAATCCTTCTTCATATCTTTCTTGTTGTACTTATATATTATTTGAATTGATTAGTTTATTTATTATATATTTCTCGTAGAAAAAGCAGTCTCGCTAGGGGTCGGATGGAAGGCTTAATTTCCTCGTAAAAGGGCAGACTCGCTAGGGGCGCATGGAGGGCTTAATTTCCTGCCCATACCCATTTTACTAATGTAGCAGAGTGATATTTTGGCTATATCATCTTTGTATTTTATGTATTGTTTCTAGTTTTATATTTATTAAAGATTATCTATAAATTATATTTGAAATGGTTAATTTCTTTATTTTTGAAAAGTATTTTCCCATATGTTGAAGAGCTATTTTTCATAAAGGGAACTTTCCCTTTACTTTCATTTGAAATTAACGTGAGTATTCTTACTCGCATAATTTGGGGGTTATATGAATATTTATGAGGTTATTTCGAATTTGGAACTGTTGATTGGTTGGTTTGTTTTCGCGCCCAAGTATTCTCGTTTGCTGTTTGACTTGGGCAGATTTGAACTGGACGTCCATGGTCTCGGACGTAACTGATTTGAAAATATGAAGTCGATGTCTTGATACAGTGCAGTTTTGGAATTTATGTTTCATGTATTGATTGACTACACCTTGACTGACTAATGTAAGCTTCTTTCTTTTACACTGTTAACTTATTTTTGTCCACTTTAACGAGTAAATTATGTTTTCTATACTTTCCGTTCAAACCCCCTTTTTAGCTTGCACGTCCCTGTAACACCGAGTGAATGACATGAGAGCGAACATTTTATAAATTAACAGATAGCTAGGTGGATGTAGATATTTTACT
>MJUU01032092.1:0-36662 GCA_002080025.1 Modiolus philippinarum | reverse complement strand
TCTTGATACAGTGCAGTTTTGGAATTTATGTTTCATGGATTGATTGACTACACCTTGACTGACTAATGTAAGCATCTTTCTTTTACACTGTTAACTTATTTTTGTCCACTTTAACGAGTAAATTATGTTTTCTATACTTTCCGTTCAAACCCCCCTTTTTAGCTTGCACGTCCCTGTAACACCGAGTGAATGACATGAGAGCGAACATATTATAAATTAACAGATAGCTAGGTGGATGTAGATATTTTACTTATACTATTTATGAATGATATTAAGTTCAATTGTTTTGAACCGTCGAGAATTTTTGATTTCTCGCTTGGTCAAATTCACGGTTGACCAGACATAATACCGAAGTGTGTAACCTGATCAGTTACTGTCACAGATATTTTTAATACATTTAAAAGTACACATACACTATTGATTATTTATTAGTTCAAGTTATTTGTACATATTTGGTTTAATGTTTATTATATGCATAACTTATATGCTCATGAAAGTCCTTGATAGTTTTTATATTTGTAATTTTGGTTTACAGGACTTGTATATGTACTGCTTTTGATGTACGACTATGATGTAATTTTGGTATATGATGTACCCACTGTTGTTGCTAAAACTGTGCCATTTTCCAGCCAGTTAACTCACTCCACAAGTGGTAAGAATCTATTTTGTTCTTTCCATTAGTATTGTATATTTTATTATTAAATTAGCAGACAGATCGTACGTGCTATTTTTGAAGCACTTCTTTAATATTTTCGGACTTTGGAGTAAGTGCATTTTGTAGACTTAACTAGTCTCATAGTTGTATCATGTAAAAAGTTTATGAATTTTGTATCACAAACAAAGCATCATGACTGTTTATATTCATTTTTAATAGTTTAAACACAATAAGTTTTGTTAATGTCTGGTACAGTTTAATACCGAAACAACAAACCCTTATGCAACGTATAATTAGGAAAATGGTTAATACATATATGACTATCATACCTTACTCACATTGTATCTATTTAGTCTATAACCGATACATAGAAACATTTACAGTAATTTTAGTACATGGTTATTTAGTATTATTATATATTTGGATTTATAATATGTGCAATATTTATTATGAAACTTATTATTGTTATATTGTTATTGCAGAGTTTATTTTTATACTACTGGCAATAAATTCAAGAACCTTAGCCTCTGTGGTTTCCTTAACGCCCAGGAAATGACCTGTTACAAAATGGCGCCCACTGTAGTTTATAGAATGTGGCACAGGGAACAACCAATTCTATAATGTCGTCATGCGCAGATGTCGAGATGACCAGCGTACACATGCGCAGATGTCGAGAAGACCAGCGTGCACATGCGCAGATATCCCGTTAACCGTGTGCTGATGTTAACAAACAAGTCTATCCACGTGTTGATGTTTCTGTTTACGTTACATCGAAAGATAGAAGATTTTAGTGGTTCCGGTTGTTACTTTTTGTAACATAGACTTTTTGATTTTCTTTTGGAAAATCGGACTTAGTTTTATTTAGTGTTTAATTTTGTGTTGTGTTAATTTATAGTGTATATGGTTTTCTAGTATAAGGTACATTTGTAGGACATTCACTTATATATTATTATCTGTATACAGTAACTTTAATTTTACACTGAAACATTTACAGTAATTTTAGTACATGGTTAATTAGTAGTATTATTTATTTGGATTTATAATATGTGCAATATTCATTATGAAACTTATTATTGTTATATTGTTATTGTAGAGTTTATTTTTATACGACTGGCAATAAAAATCAAGAACCTTAGCCTTTGTGTTCCATAACGCACAGGAAATAACCTGTTACACTAATGTTTCCAGTGGTAATGGGGAAGACAGGTTATAAGAAAGCCTGACCGCGAACCATTGTCAGTGTTCTAGCCAGGATTTGAAAAGGGCATGGCGCCAATCGCAAAAATGGCGCTTTACTGCGAAAACCAAATATGAAAAAGGCACTTTGATACGTAAATTGCGTTATCAAAAGGGATGTTATCCTGTACCACTGGAAGGTTTACTTTCTCATATATAAAACACATAGCTTAAAAATAGGTATAGTAAAATAGCTTAAGAGAGACATACAGCTGAATGTATGCATACGAATAGAAGCATTGACCTCGTATAAGAGCAGACCCACCAGGGGTCGTATGGAAGGCTAAATTCCCTGTCCCTACCCATTTCCAGATTTCCTTTTAATTCAAATATTGCTTTTGAATTATTTTGTTTTCATCTATATACAGCTGAAATATTGCTCACTGGACGTAAAACCAGAGACATGCATCTATATGTCTCTGGTAAAAGTCAATTTGTCAATCAAAACAATGATGTTGGGAAAAAAACAGTGGATAAAATTGCCGAAATGATCTCCATAGCTGATATGAAAGAAAAAAATTGTGTTATATATCACTTGGGTTTATAAACCGGAAAACATAAACATTCTCAAAGTACAGATAATTACGGACAAATTGCTGCTTGAATACTCATACCGGTTAAGAGAGGTTTACAGGTCTGAGCACGAAACCACCATTATTGTCCCCTATTTGTTCTTTATAACGAAATTTGAAAGAAAAAAAAAATCGTACCACCTCTAACCAAATGAGATTTGACTTGATCTTAGGGTAAAAAAATATCAACAGATTTAGAAAATTCTACCGTTGGGATTTTTTTTATTCAACTTGAAACAGACATACCATCAGTTATAAAAGTAGATGTCTTCCGAAATCAGTGGTCTCGCACAATGCAGAAAACACCTCAAATTAAGAGCACAGATTGTTTACATAAATGAATAATGCATGTATTTGTTGAGATTTTGTGTGATGTGCATTTACTCCATATCCTTTACGTTGTTTGTTTATGAAGATAAGTGATTGACCATCTAAATATCCCACAATTTTTCATTTTTTTGTAATCCTTAAAATATTGTTTAAAAATCCTTGAATTTCATATGAGGAAAAGAGTGACAACCCTAATTTTTTAGATCTAATACAACAATATTCACCATCCCCGAGGGTATTCAACCCAGCCCAGTAGTCAGTACTTCGGTGCTGACCCGAAAACCGATTCTATTTGGAACCTTACAATATCTAATTTTTTTAAATTTTGTTGAAAACTAAGGGGTATCTCCCTCGTGCAAAGCTCAATCCTTAGCTGATTTTGGCTTTCTATTTAGATCATATTTGGTAATTTGTTCTCTATCAGTTTTTAAACATCTTTGACTGTATGGTCTTCCAAACGTTTAGATTTTATCTGCACTGAAGAGACATACATAAGTTGTCGAAATGCGCATAGGCAGAATCAAAATTCACAGTAACTGCGGTATTTTGTTAATATATATGCTGATAGCATGTAATGCAGAATATTAAGTACGTAGAATGTCAAATCTATTTTACCTGTAAGTAGCTTGAAATGTACATTGAATGTTAAAACTATTTTACCTGTACGAAGTATGATGATGTACACTGAATATCAAAAATATTTATTACAATTCAACAAACGTGACAAAAGAAGAAAGTTAACAGAGCGTAATACGGAAACCATTCAAAGAGAGAAGTCTTGATAATTCAAATTGAAAACATCAAACCGATGTCCCGATTAATTCATTTGCATTTGAATATAAGTGTCTTTTTTTACATATACAAATCGAAGGGCTGTACATTCCCCACGTGAAACAATCGTCAAAAGAGACTCTTTGTTGTCTCAAATTGTTGAATGGAATAAACCGAAAATATTCAGCAGTTTAAAAAACAATAGATGTCTAAAATTTAGTGCACTCCTACCATGTGTTTGAAAATGAGGAGGTGATCTATATGCTCAATAGAAGAGTGAGGATTCGCATTTTTATCAGTTGAATTGTTGTAATATATAAAGGAAGGTTCGCGAACCTCATTAGTGATGTCACAAAATCTAATTTACATATGCAAATTAGCATCTTTGGTTGACAAAGTCGTAGTCAGACCACTTTTTATACGACCGCAAAATTTGAGGTCGTATATTGGTATGATACTGGCGGCGTCGTCGGCGTCTGTGGACTCTTCGTTTCCGCGCGATATCTTCAGTTCTAGTTGATCAATCCTTATGAAAATTTAACATAATATTCCTTGTCATAAAAGGAAGGTTGGGATTGGTTTTGGGTATTTTGGCCCCACCCGTTTTTTTTTTAAAAAGGGCCAAATTATGTGTTTTCATATATTGGGCTGTAGAATATTCATTATTTATCGGATTTTGATGGGGTTTCTTTCAGTTTGTTCCTACGGAAATTTCTAATCGGAGGTATGCCAACGGATTTCATGTCACATGTACCGTTAATGAGATAAATGGGTCCCAAAAGGTGGAAATCTCTAAAATCTATTTTTTTAATTTTTTGTCCGATTTTGATCCATTTTGTTTTTCATTAGATTCCTTATGAAAAATTAATATAGCGCTCAACTATTATTTTTTTGGTAACTTGTTTCCTTTCCCAGCTATGAGGGGCCGGACGGGGCCAAAATTGCAAATTTGCGGATTACCTGAAATTTTTATTTTTTATCGGATTTCGATGGGATTTTTTCTTTGAATTCATCTTGATATAAGCTTTCAGTGGTTTGCCAAAGGATTTTGCATAGCTCTTACCGTTTCCGAGCTACAAGGGGTCAAAGGGAACAAAATTGCAAATTTTCTAAATATGTGAAATCTTTATTTTTCATCGGATTTCGATGGGATTTTTTTCTTTGGATTCCTCTTTATATAAGCTTTTAGTGTTATGTCAAAGGATTTTTGCGTAGCTCTTACCGTTTCCGAGCAACGAGGGGTCAAAGGAGCCAAAATTGCAAATTTTCTAAATATGTGAAATCTATTTTTCATTGGATTTCGATGGGATTTGTTTCTTTGAATTCCTCATGATATAAGCTTTCAGTAGTATGTCAACAGATTTTGCGTAGCTTTTACCGTTTCCGAGTTACAAGGGGTCTAAGGGGCCAAAATTGCAAATTTATGATTCCTTTTAAAAAGTATTATATCGCCTCACTTTTGGTTTTGTGGTCAAAGGGCCATAATTGCATTATTTTATAAGTTGTAAAAATTTTAGAATTTTTAAATTCCCTATTTATGTATTTATTTTTAAAATGGAATTGGTGTTGCCATGATAATATTTCTTAAATTGTTCATAAATGACAGAAATTCCATTTTATTTATTATTATTTTGCATATTTGCATTGGATATGTATTTTTTCCAGACACAGTGGTTTTTAAGTTCTTTAAAAAAATTAACTTTTATAATATCAAAAATTTTGAATTCCCAATTTATAATTTCTTTTTACAAAGATTTCAACATGTTTAAGTTTAATTTTGGTTGTAGTTTATCCTATCATCCCAAATGGTTTTCTTTTTGATCTTTGTTTATTGTATTGTCATGGGTCAGTGACTTTTGATACATATTTGGAAGAATTACCTAATTGATGTGACTGTGTAATGTGTGAAAATTGATTTACTTAAGAATTTTCAAAAAAGTGTAAAGATTTAGTATTTTTCTCAAGGATTTGTATAGTATACACTATACAAATTCTTGATTTTTCTGATTAAAACAATAATGTGTTGCTTGTTGAGTGGAAATTATTTTACTATAGTAAAAGTACTTAATTTGCATTTTCTGTGTTCATACTTCAAGTGTATTAATTATTAAAATTTTAGAACAATAAAATAATATTTTTTTTACTTTTGTATATTTATGTGTTTTACATGAAAGTATTGTATTCTCCTCACTTCTCAAAAAGTAAGTTTAGAATGTTTCTATTTTAGGGGGAGTTAAAACTTAATTTAGGGAGGTAGCTACTCAACAGTAGTCAAAGTAAAGATGAATTATAGGGGCCAGGTAATCTTTATTCTGCATTCTTCCTGTAATTCTATTTTTTTATAATTCCAGAAATCTTCCCTATTTAACTTTTTTCCTTTCAAATGATTTAATGAGTGGAAAGATTGATCATAAAATTTAACCTGCCACCCCTCTTTTATCAAAATGGATAGTAATTAACACCTCTTTTGGTCATCATTGGTCATAATTTGGTATTATTTTTAGCATAATTAGGTAATTGGTAATAAAGCTTTTTGATTGGCTAATAGGTGTCAAATTCTGTCTCCCTGAAAATTTTGATGAGATGAGGACAGGTTAAAAAAAAGTGGAAATGGATCATTTTTTTCAATATCACATAAGGAAAGTGAGAGGAAAATCCACCTTTTTTTGGAGACAAATTTACTGTGTACTGGCTTATGGAAGTGAAGAAAAGTTTTGACTGTGTTAATACCTATGAAAATGGGGACAAAATTTACTATAAAAGGTTCACGAGGCCTGTTGGAATGAACAGGGATGGACATGTAGCAATGTCCATTAAAGTGGTAGAGAAACATGGGACATTAATCACAGCATACCCTTTTTAATTTACTGTAAATATGTTTAGTTATGTGCAGATGTAAAGAATTTGTAGATATGGAATGAACTTTTATTTGTACCTACCAAATTGTACATACATTTTCAAATGAATACCGAAGCAAATTAGATGGAATGTCATCCCAATGAAGAGGGAAAATGACTTGCTACATTTGTGTTTTGCAAGTTTCATTTTGAAATTAATATTTGGCACAAATAGATCTCCAACCATGATTCTTTCTGATTTATAATCTCTGCCTTAGAAATCAAAAAGTTGATCATCAGTGTCTGTTTGGTTTTAGAGTTTCCAATTTGTTAGAGTGTAGCTCTTGTGAAAGCCCAGTTGTATTTGTATGTGTTTCGTAATACACAAAAGTTGTCAAAATGAAAATTTTTAGTACAGCCAGAGACTTAACATGATAAATCACTATGAAAGATGTATCACTCTGCTAAGTGAAATATATATATATTTGATTCCCTGTTTTGTTTATAGACATGATTTTTATTGCATTTAAAGTGATGCAGAGTAGCACCTGACATGCAAAAGAAATTATGTCAATAGATCAATCAGTGAAAAAAGATACAGTCATTTGAAAATTTATAGTGATATTTCTATCATAGTGATTTATCATGGCAATTCTCTTGGTGTACTGTACTAAATATATTCATATTAATGTGTAAAATGTCTTTTTTAATTTCTTGTGTATTCCATTTTTTCAATTCACAATAGTATTTTGTGTTGTGGAATTTCAACCATACACTCCAAGTCCTTTTGATCCAAAAATCATAGAATTGCCAATACAAATGTGCGAAATTGTAGTAGGAAAAGAACTAATTAACCATGCTTTTGCCATGCCAGTAATTCCCACAGTGAGTAGCTTCCATAGAACACCTGACAATCAGGACAGCAGATGCAAGCAGCAAATTACTACTAGATCCTGGGCAATAACAAAGGGTAAGCAATTGTCATAATGTAAAGTGTATGCCAAATTTTGATTACCATAAATCATTGACTAATATATGGGGAGGGATAAAAGATCATTTTAAGAGTGGTTGAACATGACGTCTGATACCAGGGATGGGCACGATTACTTTGAAATGTAATTGATTATTAATCGATTACATGGCATATTTTTGTGTAATCGATTATTAATCGATTGATTGATTGATTGAATATTGTTTAACGTCTACTCAGCAATATTTCAGCTATATCAAGACGAGAACAAGTTTGTTGATAAATATTCACTTTGGGGTATGGACATGGCCATGGGACGGGAAATTCTGACTGCCACTGGAAAAGTAGGGTGAAATCGTCAAGGGCGGGGAATTTACCCTTGTAGCCGATCACCTACGGACCACCCAAAAAGAGCTTGCTACAAGGGTTCTTTAACGTGCAGGAAGCGTGGCATTTCTTCCAACACGTGGACCTGAGTTTACATCCCATCCGAAAGATGGGTTGTGTATTTATTAATCCCGCACAACCACGGAATGGGTCCTATTTCTATATCCCGGGACCCTCGGGGTCAGCCTCCGTTTAGGAGGGGTCACACCCCGCAAGCCGGAGATACTGGGTCCTATTTCTATATCCCGGGGTTCCCTCGGGGTCCTCTGTAAGGATGGCTCATACTCCATGTATCTCTCATGTAATCGATTACTTCAGGAGAAGTAATCGACAATTACTTTCGATTACTTTCGATTACATTTCTTTTAAAAGGCATATAATATTATACATGATACATTGCAAAACATATTTATAAAGACTGAGATACAGGAACATTTGTACATTGAATTGTCAAAAATTGAACCTAAAGTGGAACATTTGTGAAAGGTAAGGCATCTGCAATACTGTTACATTTAATTATCATCATTTTGTGAAATGTGTCATCGCATTTTCCACCATCGAAAGAGGAGACAAAGCTCAAGAGAAACATGTGAACTAATTCTTCATTAGTATCTTTTTTTTTCTTCTGTTCATTTTTTCCATAATTTAATGATTTTCTTGATATAGACTGGGCAAGATTTTGTTGGCTGCTCTTTTCAGATCCTTGGTGGTGGGATAATTGTTCATTACTATGTTTTCTCACAAAAAGGAAAATGAAAAACTTTTTGGCAAAAAAAATTCTTATTATAAATATGAAAATTTTACTACTAGTTCATTTAATGAAATTGACAATCAATAAATTGTTTTCATAACGCTTAAATTTGTGTTTAATTATAATAATCTGACAGGTGTGGATTACTGCCTGGGGTTAAATTGCAATTAACATTTATATTCTTGTGTAAACAGCTTGTCAACGGGTATATTTAACCCTAAGCCTAAATTGTAAATCATGTCATAAATCATGAAAAGTAAGAGGCTAAATTTAAACAAATGGTCTGGTTATTAGCGATAAAATGATTGATTGCTTTAGAATTTTAAATATCATAATCATGCAAATTGTTGAATTGCTGTACCATCTCACTCTATATATTCATCATGATTATTATTATTTTTCACTCTTTGAAATATTTTATTTTGTTAAACATGTTTAGAGCTAAAGTGCATAAAGTTTAATTAAATACATCACAGTCAGGCAAGGGCTTGTCTTTGAGAAAAAAAATATGTTCAGCTATCCAAATATATTGGACAGATTTGCACAAAGTTTATTTAAGTGTGTAGTAAAATTTGAGGTGGTTGCAAAACTGCCAGATATGAATATATTACAATGTATGCACTTGATCTTGATTGCTCCATCTGAAGGCAAATCTGGTGGTATTTCATAGTGATCTGCCCAAGACATGACCACACAGTAAGAAGATCTGTTCTATACTGAGATTACTGACTAGACTTAAAGTCTTAAAATTTATTTTCTCGAATTCAGTTCACAAATTTTAGGAAAATTCTGAGAAAGAGGGATTAAAATGATGAAAATAGCTGTTGGATATTTAAAGCCTTAAGAAATAGTCAGATATATACAATTGAAGCAACTTTTACAATTTTGCAATAGAAGAATGGCTTTCAGGTTTATGTAAGATGAACTGAACCATAATAATATTCAGTATTAGATCACATGATGCATTTCTGATACCATAAACTTAGTGAAAATCTATGCAGATATTGCTTTAAATTGAAATGTAATCGATAAGTAATCAATAATTACAGGGGTTTTAGCAGCTGTAATCGATTAAATTACGATTACAAGTAATCAAAATTCAGATCGATTACAGATTACTTTCGATTACTTAACATTTTGTAATGGATTACAATCGATTACGATTACCCATTACCATTACCCCAACCCTGTCTGATACAGTATAAAATTGTGGATTTTTCCATAAGGGGTCAGAACTTTGTCTATCATATTACTTTGCGAACTAAACATTTCAATACACCACAGACATAATTTAGCTGTGAACGATCGAAACAGCAATAAAACAGAGTGTGTACAACAAAACAAAGTGGGCAGAGTTAAATTTTATTTCCTATTTTACCTGTAATTTCTTTGAAGTCTTAATTAATTACATTTCTACCTGGAACACAAGCAGTGGTTTGACAAAACTTTCATGGATGTTAATTTCCCTAATAAGCAATATTTCAAGGTAAATATTAATCCCAAACACTTTCCTTTTCATCACCACTATTCGAGTATAGTAAATTGTACTGTTTAAGGAGCAATTTTCACAAATTCTATCGCAGGGTGTAACATGAGTTTACTTAGGGGCTTGAAATCAAAACCATTTCCCACCTCATTTCAAAATTTTAACTGATATTAACCAATGTACTCGGAGATCATGAAATTACAACCAAATTTTTGTGATGACAAAATATGACATAATTAGATGCTAGAAAGGCCAGACAATCTTTTAAATGAACTTCTGCAGTAAAAAAGCACACTTCCAATAATTAAAGTTGCATTTTAGATTTGTAGAACAATTCTTGTTTTTGTTTTGTGTGTCTATGGTGACAATAATGCAAATTCTTATATTAATTTATTAACTTATTGATATAATTAACAAGAAAGAGTATATTTAAATCTTTAATAAGAAAGTTTACTGACATTGCTACATGGATAAAAAGTTCTTACTTCAGAATTGTAATCTTCGATACAGTGAAACTGTTTTTGTTGCAACACTTTAAATGCTAGAAATAAGTTTCCAAGGAAACAGTTACTGAATTTGTAGATTTGTTTAACCAATTGTCCATTCATTTCATTTACAAAGTATACTTTACAGTTTATAATTTCCATACCATTTCCGTCATCAGAAATAAGTTCTAAAAATCTTATTATATCATCAATAGTTAGTATATTGTTTGGATCAATGGATATAGTTATCCATGAAAATTCAATATTTGATACTGGTAAAAATAAACAACAGTTTGAATATAAATTTTTTACATATCGTATTGTTCCATTTCGTCTATACCCAAATTTGAAATATGATAAATTTTCAGCAAAAAGACTTCAAAAATACAGGTTATTTTCAAAGACATTTTTGACATCTAATACTTATCTACTTAAAGTATTCCCCATTTGGTATAAAGAATCTCTGTTGCTTGAAATATTTGACAATAAAGGTGGTGATTCTAAATAGGGTACACAGTTTCTTACTAAACAATGAATACAACATTCTTGTAATGTCAACATGACTATCCTAAATAAATTATAAAAACTGCTAAAAATAATTTCAGCTATATACAAAGTTCTCAAAATTACCTCCTTAGTGTTTCTGTCAAAACCAATCTGTAAAGGATTCTCTGCTGCAATTTCTTGCTCAACAGAGGTAAGAGGGTTCTCTTGACTTGAAGTACTTTCTTGTTTTTTCTTTGATTTTTTTATGTTGTATTTCTTGACTTGTCTCTAAATCCTGTTCCTGAGCTTTCTGACATTCGTGTACCTTTGTGGAAATGCTGCTTTCGTTGTCTGGAAAATTCTTACATTGTTCATCATTGTCGTCAACAAAGTCTTGTTCTTCAGAAATTTTCGGTCCCTTCACAGTCTTTGTATCACATCCTGGAGTAACAGCTGATGGAGTTTTCTTCTCACTAGTACCTGATATCATAGTTTTCTCTCCAGATTTTAATTCACAATCTATTGTTCTACCAACTGCAGACTTCTGAACCTTGTGACTTGTTACCATTTGATGACTTGTCTCTAAATGTTGTTCCTGAGCTGTCTCCCCATCGGGTACCTTTGTGGAATTACTGTTTTCGTTGTCTGAGAAATTCTTACACCATTCATCAGAGTCGTCAACAAAGTCTTGTTCTATAGAAATCTTTGGTCTCTTCACAGACTTTGTATCACATCCAGGAGTAACAGCTGATGGAGTATTTGGTCTCCTAACAGCCTTTGAATCACATCCAGGAGTAATAGCTGAAGACTTCTGAACCTTGCGACCTGTTACCATTTGATTCTTCAGAAACAATTCTTTCTGCTGAAGCGCTCTTTGCTTTCTTTGCAGGACTTCAATTTTTGCCATTGTTTGTTGAATTTCAACTTCAACCATTGTCTTCTCACTTGCTGTCTTCATGAGCTGGTCAGCAAGGTGTTGAATATTCTTCTGTTAAAATAATAAAATATCCAAAGGTAAATTCTTAGCTGAAATTTGCCTGTAAACTATAGAATTCTTTCCAATACTTTTCAGATTGTCATACGTTATGAATTCCCTTTTGACAATCTTTTTGCATAAATAAATTAAAATCAAAACAATTTTTTTTTGTATAATATTGTAATCTTCTATCAAGTATCTCTATACCTTTTGTAAAACACTAAAAACATTTAAAATTATGGCCATGCAAAGTTAGTTAAGGCCCCACCATATAGAGCTCTATAGTAATCAGCCTGTCTGTTCGTCAGCATTTTCTATGTCAGACGATAACTCTAGATTGCCTGCACGGATTTTTATGCTTTTTTTACTCAAAGTTTGACTTCACCAAAGGAAGCTTCCTTTCGTTTTTGGAGAAAAATTGGAAAACAATTTTTGGGTGAAATCTTAGTTTTTATATGAAAAAATGCATATTTTGAGAATTATGATAACTTAAGTTGACCTTCACATATTTTTTTTTTACATATTATACACAGTGTTGGAGTAACCAAAGAAAGCTCGCTTTGTTTTTGAGAAAAATCAAAAAACAATTTTTGGGTGAAGAAAAAATGCATATTTTTAAAATCAACTCTATGTTTATGATAACTTAAGTTTTCTTTCACAGATTTTTTTTACATATTAAACACAGTGTTGAAGATCATCAAAGGAAGGTTCCTTTTCATTTTGCTGAAAATTGCAAACCTATTTTTTTTTTTTTTTGCAAAAAATAGTTTTTATATGAAAAAATGCATATTTGGAGAATTAGCTCTATGTGGCAAGATAACTTAACTTTGCCTTCACAGATTTTTTTATATATTAAACGCAGCGTTGAAGATCATGAAAGGAAGGTCCCTTTTCATTTTTATGAAAATTGCAAAAAATGACTTTCTTCCTACAATATAGCAAGATCACCAATTAGGCCTTAACAACTTTCTTGTACATGTATTATCTTTTCTTCTTGTAATATTTTTTCACTCTATTTTATTTCAATTTCTAGCAATTGTATGCATTTTTAGGAAAAAAATATAACTACAAGAGAACTTCCAATTCTCTTAAATACATTATTCACTATCATTATCTTATCTCAAAAACAAATTTTGGGAAATGCAACTTCAAAAAACAAAAATAGATATTGCAAAATTTTGATCCTGTATTTTCTGTTTCTTCTATATATATAAATTGAGTATTCCAGCATTAACAATTGATAAATATTTAAATGGTACTTTTCATTTTCAATGGAAACAATAAAACAATAAAATATAACTTACCATGTAGTACAACTTCCAAAACCAGGATGTTCAAAATGTATTGTAAACATAGTTATATAGCAAATGTTTATGTTGTTTTTATAGAAATTGATGTCACTTTACAGTACCCCTTTATATACCATCTAATTTTAATTAATGATGAAACATGTTAAAATAGCTATTACAAACATGTTGATGATGCACAGTCTCTATATTTAGCCATTATCTACTGTCTAATTTTAGCAATGATTAATTATATCACACCGCCGTGCGCGGTCCCGGCTTATGAATAGGCCCGCAGCATCCTCTGAGCTTGGAGTATGAGTCTTCCTAACAGAGGACCCCGAGGGAACCCCGGGATATAGAAATAGGACCTAGTATCTCCGGCTTGCGGGGTGTTACCCCTCCTAAACGGAGACTAACCCCGAGGGTCCCGGGATATAGAAATAGGACCCATTCGTGGTTGTTTGGGATTAATAAATACAATATTACAATATATCTTTCGGATGGGATGTAAACTCAGGTCCACGTGTTGGAAGAAATGCCACGCTTCCTGCACGTTAAAGAACCCTTGTAGCATGCTCTTTTTTGGGTGGTCCGTAGGTGATCGGCTACAAGGCTAAATTCCCCGCCCTTGACGATTTCACCCTACTTTTCCAGTGGCAGTCAAAATTTCCCGTCCCATGGCCCTTTCCATACCCGAAAGTGATTATTTATTAAGTGATTATTTATTAACAAACTTGTTCTCGTCTTGATATAGCTGAAATATTGCTGAGTAGACGTTAAACAATATTCAATCAATTATATCACATATGATAAGCATTAAATTAAGAGTTTTTCCCTTAATTTGTTGTATAGAAGTAAATTCTGAACAAGGTAAGAATTATTTTTACATTCTAATTTAAGAAACCAATATCTAATGAAGAAAATCTGCCTTTTCTTATAAATTTCATGTTAAATTACAGCAAGTTGAAGTATTGCAGGCATTGATATAATATCGAATGAAGAAAATCTGCTTTTTCATATATATTTTAGGTTAAATAACAGAAAGTTGAAGTATTGCAGGTATCGATATAATATCTAATGAAGAAAATCTGCCTTTTTTCATATATTTAAGGTTAAATTACAGAAAGTTGAAGTCTTACTACCATCGATATAATATCAAATGAAGAAAATCTGCCTTTTCTTATATATTTCTATGTTAAATTACAACAAGTTGAAGTATTGCGGGCATCGATATAATATCGACGAAGCAAATCTGTTTTTTCTTATATATTTTAGGTTAAATAACAGAAAGTTGAAGTATTGCGGGCATCGATATAATAACGAATGAAGAAAATCTGCCTTTTCTTATATATTTTAGGTTAAATTACAGAAAGTTGAAGTATTGCGGGCATCCATATAATATGGAATGAAGAAAATCTGATTTTTCTTATAATTCTTATAATTGAATTACAACAAGTTGTAGTATTGCGGGTGCATCATTTTAAAGTGAAAATGAAATATGCACCTCTTCTAATATTTGATGTCAGGATATTTTATATACTACAGGGCTGATTTTTATTCAGTTTTGTTTATTTTACAAAATTACGGAAATTTACAGTATTACAATTTTCGAGTACATAAAAGTGACTGTTTTCTGATAGTTCTGATATGGTTACGGCAAAATTGAAGAAAATTGCACTCAACGTGTGAAAAATTTGTGCGTTTGATCGTTGTGTTGATTCGTAAGCGCGTGGTAGGGGATGTGGGACGTATCCATCGCTGTATTAAATTTTGAGTATTCGCAGTTCTTGTATTATTTTAGAGCTATATGACTAATCAGAGCAGTCAGGATTCAATGACAGGTTAGAGCGGTCAGGGCTCTATGACTGGTCAGAGCAGTCAGGGCTCTATGACAGGTCAGAGCAATCAGGATTCTATGACAGGTTAGAGCGGTCAGGGCTCTATGACTGCATGGTCAGAGGAGTCAGGGCTCTATGACTGGTCAGAGTAGTCAGGATTCTATGACTGCTCCAAGTTGACTTAGGACTGTTCTAATGACTGCTCCCCAAGTTGAGTTGGACGAGAGGTTATGTCTGCACCCTACTGTATGGTCACATGGCCATGCCTGTTCGTTTTAAGAAACAGAATTTTGAGGCTTTACAGTATAGATTAATTACATTTTAGTTTACTAAAATACGTTAGGCCCAACAGATGAAAAGTCTATGTTCTACATATACCCGAGCACATATAAATGATTGACATGTGCAAGTAGTTGTAGCTTTGAAGGTCCTTGTTAAATTTTTTGATAATGGTGGTCTGCCAAATCATAAAATATATAAAGGACCTGTAGAGCTATGATTCCACAGCTGCAAGTGGTTGCAACCTAGCCTTCTGTTTTGACATTTTATGTGTCAAATTATCTCGTCTGGTTTCCGATACCAGTTGATAGTCCTTCTCATAGAACACACTGGTCACCAGAAGTTCGCTATCCAATGAAAAACTTGCATATTTTGGCTTGCTTTGTTTACGAACTGAGAGGTCAATTCATTGCCGAGACGAAATAAGAGAAAGCGAAAAATAAGGTCGTTGTAACTTTAATGAATGTAAAAAAGTAGCCAGCGGCTGAGTGAAGTGTAGAAATGGAAATTCGGCGGCAACTGGCTTCAAATGAAAGCCCTGCATATCCATCCAATACATCTAGTTCTTATTTCTATATTACTTATGAACTAATTACAATTATGGAAATATCCTGTATCATGAAATATAAACTAATTATTTATATACTTTCTTTTCAGAAAAAAATGTGGATGCATCATTTGTAGAATTGCTAGTTTTCATAATAGGAGCAGATAAAATACCTCCAACAGGTTTCTTAAAAAAAAATTGACATCCAGTTCTGTAAAAGTGGGAGACTTCCTTTCACGTCAACATAGCTTCATCACCATCTTGTGACCTTGACCTTGCATAGCCTTGAGCCAGGTTAGCTAAAAAGAGCCTTCTATTAACAAGACTAGGTACATTTAAAAGCCTTTAAGCCTCTAACTTACTCCAGTGCCAAACATAAACCATACTAGTTGGTAACAATCAAAGTTATACAATAAAATGGAAATTGAATGAGCAGTCCTAAGCATCCATGGCAATTTACACAAACTTGCTTAATCCGTATGAATAATATAAATTAAGTATACTTTGTCTTGTAGAATTTTAGCGCAATCGCTGAGTCCTCATCAAATTTAGACTACAGTTGTATTTTTCTCGAAGATCTTCCACATTCGATATGGCCAAGTTCATTTCTTCTGTACATTCAGTGCTGAAAACTGGATTTTCCTCTACATATTCTGGGAATTGTCAAGAGTTAATTCAAAATGTTGAAGAGAATTTTGAAGTGTGGTCTGCAAGGAATCTGCACTAAAAATATAAGGGACAGCAGTGGATGAAGAATACATGTTGTCCGAAACCCCACTTAACCAGATTTCTTCTGGAGACCTGTTGTTTTCAGTCCATAATTTATGTTTATTCCAAGCATTCAGAAATCTTTTTAATCTCGATTGAATAATTGGAATGAATACAAACTTTAAACAAATTAATTCTTCCTCATTATTTATGTCAAGGATGCCTTCATCTTCCATGTCGTAAAATAAATTGTAAAATTCTTGAATCACCTGTGTATAGACATCTCTCCATAAACGTTCAATTCTCTGATTATGTATTGATCTACCAGCAATGATGTTATTGGGTCTCTCCTTGTTTACCAAGTTCATAAATAAACCCACTAATAAATTTTCTCCTCCACAATCCGACCGAACCATACCTGGAACACCATATGTAACACAGGCAGGGAAAAATTGTCTTAGCACAGTCGAAGCTTTGTTGTCAGAGCTGCAACTTAGGTAGGTGATCAGCCTTGAGAACCCATCAGTTCCACTATGGGTTGAAATCCCCCATCTGAAATATTGATAAAAAATAATCTTAATTGGTTCTTGACTTGTAACACTGGCATTGACAGAGGGGCCCGCAATTTCGACCCTGAAAGTCCGGGCAAAAGTAAATTGAAACAAGAAGTTGTGGCTTAACAGACCTGCAAATCATAACGACTACAACTCGCCATTACCAAGCTTCAGACTAATGCCAAACTATTCCAAGAAATCTTTGACAAGTTTAAAATCAAAGTATTGGCAAAGAGAAAAGGATTGATGACAAACCAATAAATTGCTTACACAATACTATTTGAGTACCACTTTCAAGCTTTAGACCAAATTTCAAATCATTCCGTTTGATAAAAGCCAAGAAAGCTCTGACGAAAATTTTATAGGTAAAAATCAATGTATCACAATGGGAAGTGGCTGGCAGACAATCTTGGAAATCTGTTGCACGATACAACTCGTCACTCTCAAGCTTCTCACCAAATTTCTAATCATTTACTTTAATACGAGCCAAGAAGATCTTTGACGAAAATATGGTTTATACTTAAAAATCAAAGTGTCGGCAAACAGGGAGTGGTCGTGCAACAGGCTTGAAAATCACTTACACGATACAACTTGCCATTTACAAGGTTAGTACCATATTTCAAATCATTCCCACTGATGCGAGCCAAGAAATCTCTGATGAAAATTTGGCTTATAGTTAAAAATCAAAGTATTGGCAAACAGGAAGTGGTTGTAAAACAAACACGAAAATTGCTTACATGATACAACTTATCATTTCCAATCTTAATACCAAATTTCAAATCGTTACCATGATTCAAGCAAAGAAATCTTCGATGGGAAAAAGTTGACGGACAGACAGACAAAGTAAAAATTATAGGGCACCGGCATTTCCATGCGAGGCCCTAAAAATGTACTTTATCTATGCAATGGATGGATTTAAGTTTTCATCCAAAAGAATGTAGCATCTTTTGATCTATAAGGCAGAAGCTAGACATTTGAGACCATCTTGCGCTAGAGTTGTTTCAGCTGTTAATGACGTTTGGCTCTTGGGAAGGAAATTAAGCTAAGAACTGATAATACATGAAACCCAAAATGTCAAGTATCCAGTAATAATCTCATGCTGTTGAATGGACACCCAGTCATTCAGTATCCACAGTTTAATAGATGAAAATACAAACGAGGCTCCCTGGAGCCGGAACCGCTAACCTGGCATGAACTGCTCCCATCTTGAAAATCTTGAGCCAGAGTGTGACAGAATCATACATGTACATTCTCACTGATATATGCAGAGTGTCCCCATCTTATGACATTAAAACAATAACTGACATCAAAATATTCCAATTTACATTTCAAGGAAGATAACTCCTTTAAGTCATTTAATGTGATTTAACCTTATGTTCTATTTTTAGCCATGGCTGCCATGTTTTTTTACGAACGAAAAATCCAAATGATATTTAGTAGACGGACAACCTTCAGTATAATCTAACCCAGTTTTATTAAATTCTTCTCAGTATTTGTATAGATGCGACACGATTAAGTGCCTTATTTGCGTCAATAACACAGTGACTGCAAAAAGGTGCACATTGACGGAAATAAGGCACTTAATCGTGTCGATCTATACAAATTAAATGCCATTCACACCAATAAAGAAATTCTCGATTCGCACCTAGGACCCAGTGTACACTGTCATAACAAAATCAATTCACATGCATTTTTATACTTTTAGATGATAGATTTGGCCACTGAACTTGCTACTTCAATGCAATTTGGCAGATTTTGACAATTTTTGTAGGTTTTTGTTAAAATTCATTGTGTAGCACCCCCAGAACCAAACTAAGCTAAATGACATTTGGAAAGGCAAATATTCATACGCTCGCAACAAATAATGTGTTTTGGTTGTCGGTGTCCTTCGAGTAGTACCTCCTTCCCAAACACTGTAAAATGGCTTAAATAGACACAAAAGGCTATTTACAGCCATGTTCGACTGCTAATATGTTTGAAAACATAAAAGTGTGGCATAAATCAACTTTATTCCTAGGAAGTACACAGACCACCTCGCAGATTTACTACAACCGCTGAGTATGTTTTGAAAATGGCCCAACATGGGAATTAAATTCACGGTTAATGGCCAGACTTCTTAGTAAATGGAATTTTAACAAACCATTATTGAAATGTTGAATAGCAACTGCTCACAATACATGTACCTTATCAATTTCATATGTCCATCTATGAGCCATAAGCTGTTTGGTGACTCCACAGAATAAACTCTTCTATTTGCTGCTTTTTCTGGAACGTTTTTCACAAGACGAAGGATCAACCCGACGTAGTGACTCTCTCACTCGTTTTCTTTGTACTTTAAAATCTTCTGCCTCCAGAAAACCTGCCATCATCTGAAAAGACAAGTTGTCATAACCATAAAACCATTGAATGCAATGTACAACAAAATGCGTGTTTATTTTATTTCACAGGGGGAATTTTTACCAGAGTCACCTTGGTTAAAGCAGGTATATTAACTGCTGGACTCCGTCCATCATGCAAAGTTTGTGTAAACTGTAACTCTGAAAGTTTGAAAGCTACAGATTTCAAACTTTGCACATTGATTACATACACATGCAGATGTGGACCCCTATAGAGGAATTTGAAAAATATTTACTAAACATTTTGCACGTTGGACTTGTGAAAAATGTGACACAGGTCCAACCATGTAATTGGTCTTGTTTTTAATTACATGTTGTAATGGAGTTTATTGGGCATATAATTAGTTGCCTATTTTATATCAAGTCGACAATATTGCAGCCAGAGCAAGATTCAACATATGCAACCAATACCACTGAATCATTTCGTAAATCTGTCAGTAAATTGAATGATTGACTAAATTTCCAGAGCCTGTCGCTGTCATCGCTCACCTGGTTCCCTTTCATTTCAATTTTGATCGACCAATTTGTCAATTGTTAAAGGGAGTATATCTTTGTATCTTTTTTTCCATAGGGTACAATGTTAAACTATGTTACACCCTGGGGGCAATCTTAGATAAGATGTAGACTAACGGAAACTACTTGTAAAGGGGAGCAACCAAGGACTAATGTGACTGTGTTATTCCATAAGGTCAAATGTTAAACTATGTTCCCTGTTGGGGCTTCTTGAATTAGATGAAAACATGCTGGACACCATATTTGATAGTGACGAACCAAAGACTATTGTAACCATGTTTGATTCTATATAGCCAAGTTGATTAAGAGATCTTTGAATGTGATCATAGGATCCAATGTTAAACTATTTTCTCCGCATATATGTTAAACTATTTTCTCCGCATATGGTCATCTTGTATTTGATGTGGACATGCCGGACTATTTTTGCGGGAGACTACCTAAGACCTAAGGACTATTATGACCAAGTTTGGTTTCCAATCAGCCATGTAGTTTCAGGGGAGAAGATCTCTGATGTCCCCGCTGGCAGTCATCCGAATATGCCGGTCACTATTTTTGTATTGGACAACCCAACGACTATTGCGACCTAGCTTTGTTCCAATTGGCCCAGTGGTTTCAGAGCTCTTTGAATGTGTTTTCCCGTAGGGTTAAATGTTAAACTATGTTCCCCTGCATTTGATGCGGAAATGCCGGACACCGTTTTTTTGGGGACCATCAAAGGACTATTGTGACCAAATTTGGTTCCAATTGGACCAGCGATTTAGGCAGGACGATTTTTGAAAGTGTTCCAATAATTCCAACATTAAACTGTGTTACCCGCTGGCGGCCATGCGGACATGCCGGACATTATTTTGTAGGGCACCATCCAAAGACTATAATGACCAAGTTTAATTCTAATTGGGCGATAGGTTTCAGAGACAAACATATTTGAATGAAAAGTAAACGACGGGCAAAAAGTGATGGCAAAAGCTCACCGTGGCTTTCGCCAGGTGAGCTAAAAAGTAGATTAAAACGAAGGCTAAATTTTTAGCTTTTGCCCCCACTATGCGTCATTCGTCCGTGCTTTTTCACAATTTTTTTTATGAAAAAGGGGAACGAATTATTTTTAAATTTTGTAGCAATGATCTATTGCATGTTGGCTACAAAGGTGCCTCAATTTGGAGCGATCAGACATAAACATTTGATTAAAACGGGAAACGTGATATGCCGAATTAAAAAGAAATGACAAAAAATTGTTGTGTTGCCATATTCAAAATGGTAGCCATTTTCCAGAGCGATTCAGACGCCTAGTAGCCTCTTATTGGAAAATTGTCAAACATAAGCCAAAAGATCTGGCACATCCGTTTGTATTTGGAACCCCTTAGCACACCCTTTCAAAGCTTACTGGATCCGCCCCTGCTGGCGGAGTCGGCTGCTAAACATTTTGTAAAACTTTTAGGAAAATTAATGTCTTGAAAAGCATATAATAAATTGGGCTTTCTTGTACCGGTATTTGGTGTACAGATAGCTAGGTTTCTCTATATATTTTGTTTTACTAGTTTAATTCTAAAGGAAAGCGATTCGCACTTTAGTGTTATTTCGTGTGTCAGGTTTTGATCTATTCATCTGGTTAATTCATTATAGGAAAGCTAATAGGCAAAGCAACATTTTATTGCATATAATTAGAACTTACAGTTGAACCAGTGTTGGGATGCTGTTGGTTAAGTTTTTCAACATTTGAATCCAAATCTGGATCAGATATACTACAGTACTTCTGTCGCTGTGAAATTCCCTCTTCGTGCAGCCGCCTGTATATGAGTGAAGTTGAACAACCTAAATGACTTGCCACTTTTCCAGCTGTATATCCAAAATCATGAAACATTTGTAAATGCTCTCTTGGAATGTAAACTTGTGGCCTTCCTGGTTGACCTACAAAGAAAGTAATAAAAGACTATATTAAGACACTTTTTTTTAGATTAAGTGCACATATGTGACAAGATAATATGTCGAGGACCATGGTATTTTTAAACAGGACGCTCCCATGAGCCTGAATCGATCACCTGGTGTATATTGGCGGACATGAATTATTTTTATAAATCAAAATGGCAGTTACAATTTTTCAAAAAGAAACGATAATGAACATTTGGATCAAGTTTGATTGAAAGGGCCGGGTTGAAACCCATTCCGACCATTAACGCAAGGATCATTCGATTTTTGGGGGAGGGCGGGGCTGATATTTTCACCCAATCGGGATTTTTTTGCACTGCCTGGACAGATTAGTTTTCCCATATACATGATGGAAGGAGAATTTGTTCATCAATTGGTCCAGCACTTCCAATAGGGTCCAATGTTAAAATATGTTTGTCGCAGAGAGCCATCTTGGAGATGTTGCATACAGTTCTATATAATATGAATGATAATGTGCTGGTAAGGTGAGCTTACATAATCATTCATATTATATAGAGCTGTATGCAACACTATTATCTATATACTTAATGTATCTTACCTGTTGCAACCTTATCCTTCTTCTATCTATTTCCTACCCACCTAATATTCATCGTGTACTATGTTTCAACCATAGATTTCCTACGAGGAGGAATGACCCGGTTACCGAAAGCTATATTTTTTATATAGCCTAGGTGGCCGAGTGGTCTAGGGCGCTGGACATAGTGCAGGCGGTGTTGCCATAGATCACAACAAGCAGGGGTTCGAATCCAGCCGAAGACCTTGCTGNTGAGATCTTTGAATGTGATTTTCCATAATATCAAGTTTGGTTTCAATTGGCTATTAGTAGTTTAAAAGAAGATTTTTGAAAGTGTTCCCATAGGGTCCAGTGTTAAACAATACAGTTTGCATGAGTTCAGACATAGTCCTTGAACGCTGACCATTTTTTGCAATTCAAACTTAATCCCTTTTTTGAATAGTTTTTGAAATATAAGACAACACATGTAAAAATCGTGAAAATTCTATAAAAAGGGGCAATAACTCCTATACGAGTAATAAGATTTTCTTTAAAACTGCAGGGTAGATAGATCTTGATATGCTCAACATTTTTGAACTTAAACTTAACATCTATCTTCTATTGTTTTCACAGTATAAGAGGAATCTTAGTTAAAATAATTGAAAATGTTATGGGGAAAAGGGCAATAGCTCCAAGACGGGTTCAGATTTTGTTCAAAATTGCAGGGCAGGTAGATCTTGTCATGCTGATTATTTTTTTACCCAGTCAGATTTTTGATATTTGCGTTATTTGCACAAACCCCCAATTAACCCCCTTGTTCTATTTTAGAACAGAACCTAGTATAGGTGGCAGGATGGCCTAGGGCGATGGATATAGTGCAGGCGGTTTGCCATAGATGACAGAAGAGCGCAGGTTCGAATCTACAATGTAGCTCAATACCATGCTGGATTTTCCGATGTCAGCTGATATAAAAAGATGTTTTCATGCCTATTGGCATCCGGAAATAAATATTCTACCTTTGCACTCGCCTGACCATTTATATATATATAGTTATTTTTTTAAGTAACAGTGGCCATGTTGTTTGGTCCTCGGGTAATAGAACACTATTTTGAAACTACACAACCATAATGATTCAGAGCAGATTTAGAGGAGAAGATTTTTGAAATTACAGACGGACAGACAGGCTGGCGACTGTCGCCAAGTGATGGAAAAAGCTGATATGGCCTGAAAGTAAGACAGAACAGCCTACCTGCGTTCTAGTAGGTAGATTTAAATAGCCAGTTAATTGAATGAGCAAATAGATCCATTCTTTAGCTCACTCAGTTAGGCGGCTGGCTGGAGTGCTGGAGGTCTCGGGTTCGAGTAGTGACACAAATGAATTTTGCAGGGAGAATCATGCTCTCCGGTTACAAAAGGAACGTATGCTTTTACAAGACATCTGTGCTAAAATTTTGGGCAACAAGAAAAAGACAATTACAGAAATAAGTGTGGACCCTAAAGGATGTCTCGCCTGCCTGCGCTTAGATCGCAAGCTTTATGTTTAAAGTTCAAACGATCAAATGATAAACTGTTATGTCAGGGGCGGATTCAATAGCCGCCCCCCCCCCCCCCCCCCCCCCCCCCCCCCAATTTTGCCNAAAAAAAATGTTGTGTGAATTTTGATTTATGGTAATGTCCATCCACAAAATTGAACTAATAATAATTACAAATTTATACTATAAAGTCATGCATTAACAGTTTCAATATGTAGATTAGTAAATCTCACAATTTGCCTGGGGCTATTGTCAATTAATTTAGTTTTTATGTTTGTGTAAAAGTTAATTAGCAAGGTCTATACTTTTTTGACATAATTATATACTTTTTCATCAAGATTATATACATAATCATGCAGATTTAGGAAAAATTTCCTTAGGTAACTCATTAGCAGAGAAACAGACTTGAATATAGAAAAAATTAAAACGGTTAATGAACCATGAAATTAAGGTCAAGGTTAAGTGGCAAGTGTCAGATTGACATGCATCCATCAAGATCTTGCTATAAATCAAAAATGGTGAGTCTAAGTGTAACAGTTGCTGAAATATAGACTTAATAATAAAAAGTTAACAAAATAACTGAACCATATAATAGAGGTCAAGGTTACATGACAGGTGTCAGACAGGCATATACCCAAATAAATCTTGCTATAGGACAAATATTGTGAGTCTAGAGGCTAAATAGACTGTAATGTAAAACTTTTAACAAAGTCACTGAACCATGAAATTGAGGTCAAAGAAACATGACAGGTGTCAGACTGGCGTGTACCCATATAGATCTTCGTACAAACAAAATATGACAGGTCTAGGTATTACACTCGCTGAGAAAAGGACTCGAATGTGAAATTTTGTCGCAGATTTTCCAAGTTCACTGAACCGTGCAATTGAGGTCAAGGACATATGACAGGTGTCAGACTGGCACCCACCCATAAAGATCTCACTATAGATCAAATATGACATGTCTAGGTATTAAAGTTCCCGAGAAAAGGACTTGAATGTGAAACTATGTCGCAATGTTAATGTGCTTATTGAACTATGAAAATAAGGTCAAGGTCATCCAAAATCTATGCTGCTGGAAAGGTCATCACTTGATGCACCTAAGGACTAAAGATGATGCTTGTTTGTATTACCCTTCAAAAGTTATTAAGGTTTTAGAAAAAAGTTTACGCCGTCGGATTGTAATACCTATGTCTCGCTTTCAGCGACTTTCGTCGCAGGCGAGACAAAAAGACTTTATTACTACGTTTCTAAACATACATTTTTTTCTGCATTAGGCAACATTTAACCAGTATCATTTCATAACTAGTTATTACACTTAATATGCTGTCAGTAATAGCCCAGAGGATGTAAGCAACCATGAACAGTGGATGTTACAAGGTTACAGGATGTAACGTTGTCCTGCGAGAGCATGGTGTTCTACGATATTCCCAAAATGATTTTATACCATTGTCTTCTTTCAACCTGATTTCACGAGCGGAAATCCTGACTACAGTGTTTTCTTATTCTTTAACATATTGTGCGATTTTATTTATAATTTAACTTACTTATCTGTTTCGTCTTCATAAGCGCTGCTACCTTTAAACAGAACCTACAATTTCAGAGTTTTCTATTGACCAGGATATTCCACGAGTGCTCGCTACTGATGTCCCACATTTTACATGATATGTATGATATGTCTGATACATGTATTCCATTAAAAACATTTTTGAAAGGGACATATTAGCTTTACAGGATAATTCATATTTATGTAATCGATAAACATTTTATCAAATAAAATGAAGGGTTTATGTGTAAAATTGTTTATGGTAACGACATAACATAGCGAGTTGGCCACTTCATTAACATATGTTGATAGCATCTTTTTCGGGGACTTTACTTTTCCAAATTTCATTTGCAAGAAAGGTGCACATGTTAAAGAACTGCTAATGTTATCAGTGATACAATGTACAACAAATATGACTGCCTTTTTTTAAAAAGAGGAACCCATGCCTCAAAAACAAGACAGTGAGTGTGGAATTATTGCATAAACGGATTGTGGACATTTGTCGTTTACCTCTAAGAAAAATACTGATTTAGATTTGTATTAAAAATGTAGATGTTAATAGTATGTACCAGTTGTTATACGCTCCGCTTTAAATTTTACTTCTTCCCTTAACTTGTAATTTTTTCTTCAACTTTCGATAATAGTTCCGTTACAGAGAATTCTATTTCATCTTTCTCTGAATCTGGCAACTCATTCCTATCACTCAGGACATTTAAAGTGACTTTTGCCCGCTTGAGCTGCTGATAAACTACGTTCCCTTTTGCGTCGCCGGTTGTCAAATACCTTGAGGCCTAAATTAAAATATTGTTTGTTTGCTGTTCCCCGACCGACCCTCAAAAATCGTCCCGACTGACAAAATTTTACTGCTTCTAAAATTATGATGTTATTTTTAATATTTCGTTCCGGAACGTCAGAGTCATTAAAGGTACTGACCTTAAAAGATTCGCATGAATTATAGGCTCAACATTCGCGGTAACAGTTCTTGCGTGTCAAACGTTCATGAAACCAATTTATGGAAACCACGTGCGATTATTGTTGACATGTTTCCAGCCAAGGACGAGTTCTTCACTCATTTCAGGTGCGGTTTGGTCCGCTCATTTGAAAACAGAAGGTACCTTTTAATTGTGAACAAGATGTGACATTTAAAATGAGCAATTATTACATGGGACAATGTATTAAAAGATATGGTAGATGAATCGATCTGCTAAGGCAAACTTCACAGCTTAGTTCTTATAGGATAAATATGATATTGAGGTGTCCAAAATCTGTAACAGGACCAGAAAATTCCCATACCAAAATCTGACAAAATATTGTTTATTTACTTTTAGATTTCATAAAAAATCTTTAGCAGATGGGGAAATGCCAAAGCTTATACATAATGAAAGCTGTTGATTTTATTGTTGTTTTACTTAACTGCAATTTTCCGGGAACCAGATTCTGTTTTCAGGAGCTCCGGCTTCAGAGCTGCCGGGCGCGTTACCAGTAGGTGGAGAGAGGAATGACCTGTCTATGCAAGGTAGTCATGCCATAATACGGAAAGCCTGACCTCGAACCATTATAGCCAATCTGGAAAATATCCTGCCTCTTCCCATTTATCCCCTTTTCCATTGGCAATCAAAATTCATTGCTCTGGATATTCCTTGCACTTTTACTTCTTTCTTCTTTTCTTCTAAATGGTTTTTAATTGATAAGATTGTTCTCGTCTCGATATAGCTGTAATACTGCTCAATGGACGGTTAACTTCAACTCATCAATCAACAAATAAACTCTTATTTTAATTCAACTGAGAAGCCTTAGGTATTAATTAAGATTAATTAACGTCAAGGATTTGCATAGCAATAAAAATTCATGTGAATGCGTATACCATAAATGTGCCGAGAAAAGATTACAAAATATATCAGATTTTGGTATGGGGATTGTGGTAAGGGTTACTTGTTTTAGACACATCGCGATTGCATTGTACAATAATAACTTCCAAACAATCTTTTCCACAAAAATTTACTGTGATTTCATATGACATCTCAATTTCAACAAGGAATACCTTTCAATAAAAAGTTGATTTGGGAACGTTGATTTCGTGGCACGAGTTGTACATTTCAATGATACTGATGACCATATTTCTCAACTATGACTTCCAAAACAATATTTTCCACAGACATTTGTGTATCCTAGTAAGATATCATTTTACAGATGCACAATTTCAACACAGAGCATACAATGAACAATATAATTATCTAACTAGAAGTCGGAGCAGTCGCAACCGACAGCTAATCCCCGCTATCAAGAAATAATAACCCTAACAAAATCTAAAGATGTATGAATGTCAAAGGTACATCCACTGAATAGTAAGATCATGTGCAACTTGTAGTAGTTCAGATATAAACATTAATGAAAACTTTAACCAAAGTCAGTCAAGTGTAAAATGTAGGTCAAAGTGACCCATTTATCATCTGAGGCTGCAAGGCTCTCGAAGATGCATCCACTGACCACAGATGATTGATGTGACACATAGGGTACCTCATACATGAACATTAACGCAAACTTTAACCTAAGTCATTGAAACATAAAATGTAGGTCAGGGTGACCCAATTATCATCAGAAGCAGCATCACTCTCCAAGGCGCATCCACTAACCAAAGATGATTGATGTGCCACACATAGTATCTCAGATATGAACCTTTATGCAAACATTAACCTGAGTCATTGAAGCGTAAAATGTAGGTCAGAGTGACCCAATTATCATCAGAAGCAGCATCACTCCACTGACCAAAGATGATTGATGTGCCAAATGTAGTTTCTCAGGTATGAACCTTAACGCAAACTTTAACCTGAGTCATTGAAGCTTAAAATGTAGGTCAGAGTGACCAAATTATCATCTGAAGCTGCATCACTCTCCAAGACGCATCACTGACCATGGATGATTGATGTGCCACATGCAGTTTCTCAGATATGAACCTTAACACAAACTTTAACCTGAGTCATTGAAGCGTAAAACGTAGGTCAGAGTGACCCAATTATCATCTGAAGCAGCATCACTCTCCAAGACGCATCCACTGACCACAAATGATTGATAAACCACATGTAGTTTCTCAGATATGAACCTTAACACAAACTTAAACCTGTGTCATTGAAGCGTGAAATGTAGGTCAGAGTGACCCAATTATCATCTGAAGCATCCAATGACCAAAGATGATTGATGTGCCACATTGTGTTTCTCAGATATGAACCTTAACGCAAACTTTAACCTGAGGTGGGACGAACGGACGGACGGGCGAGATGCTATATCCCCTCCCAAACTCCGTTGGGAGAGGGGATAAAAAAGTATAAAATAAAAACATGAACTATTGAGTACAGTGATTCCTTGTTAAGGGATACATATTTGTGACTTCTTTAGATTATATTTTAATAAGAATTTTATTTCTTACTTCTGATTTAGTAGATACTTTTAAATTGTAGTATACATAAAAACTGACTTACCCAGCTAGTGGTGGAGACAATATATATGTTTCAAGTATTAAATCCTCCATCCGTTCAAATGTAACTATCCTGCCCATAACCATGTATCCATTGTCAACTTGTTGCCCCAGGAGTCCCTACCACATTAGATTTTTAATTTGTATATACTGTTTAGATACTCGTATCTAAAACACTGCACTTCAATTACTCCAATAAGAGGTGGAAACGATATATATGTCTCAGATAATTCCCACGAGAGCTTAAGTTAATCATTCCTGTGTAAATATCCTGCCCCTACCCATTTCTCCATTTTTAAAAAGTTGCCCCGGCTGTCTCATCTAACTTACACCTTTATATCTCGATTATAATTCATCCTTCCAAATTTAAATACCCTACCCCTACCTACCCATGTATTCATTGTCAACTTGTTGCCCGAGGAGTCCCTACCCAATTAGATTTTTAATTTGTATATACTGTTTAAATACCCATATCTATGACACTGGACTTCAATTACTCCAATACGAAGTGGAGACGATATACATGTCTCAGATAATTCCCACGAGAGCTTAAGTTCATCACTCCTATGTAAAAGACCTACCCTGACCATTCCTCCATTTTTAAATAGCTGCCCCGGCTTTCTCATCTACCTGCTATCTTTATCTCTCGATTCTAGTTCATCCTGCCAAATGTAAATATCCTGCCCCTACCCATGTATCCATTGTCACTTTCTTGTCCAAGGAGTCCCTTCCTCATTAGATTTTAATTTGTAAATACTGTTGAAATATTCGCATCTATAACACTGGACTTCA
The DNA here is from genome assembly GCA_002080025.1 of Modiolus philippinarum. Lineage (NCBI taxonomy): Eukaryota > Metazoa > Mollusca > Bivalvia > Mytilida > Modiolidae > Modiolus > Modiolus philippinarum. The sequence goes on along the minus strand of MJUU01032092.1, from coordinate 6,820 downwards.
ATTACTCCAGAAAGAGGTGGGGACGATATGTTTGTCTCCGATAATCCTAACGAGAGCTTAAGTTCATCATTCCTATATGAATATCCTGCCCCTACCCATTTCGAAATAGCTGACCCATCTACCTCATACAATTTCTCGATTATGCTTCATATATTCATTTAGTATTTTTTTCAAATTCATCAATCTAAATGTTAATCTCCCGCCCCTACCCATTTATCCATTTTCAACTCGTTGCCCTTGTGGTCTCTTCCCCTATAGATTTTTAATTTGTAAATACTGCTGAAATAATGGTATCTATAACACTGGATTTTGATTACTCCATTAAGTTGTGGAGACGATATATATAAGTCGCAGATAATCCCCACGAGATCTTAAGTTTATCATTCAAATGTAAATATCCTGCCTCTACCCATTTCTCCATTTTCAAATAGCTGTTCCGGCCGTCACATCTACAGTAAAATGGAATAAAAAAGATAACAGGAAACACCTACAATTGCCGAAAAACATAGCCACATGCCAGAAAGTAAATAGGAACTGCACAAGAAAAAAACCCACATTAAAAATACAAAAGACAAACATAAACAACGATAGGAACTCGGGACAGCCTTTATTTCTCTATTATGCTTCAAATGTAAATCTCCCGTCACTAACCATGCCTCCATTTTAAACTGGTTGCCTCGGTGAATTCCTAATCAGCAGATATTGTTTAGATCTAAGTATACACCATAGATTAAATGTTCTTTTCAATGTTGAAAATATCCGCATTGCAAGTCATCGTTCTTGTAATTGCACTAATGTTGATAAAAAAAATGATCAAATCTATATCCGAGTTATTGCCTGATAAGCATTCATCAAAGCTGATAAAATGTTTTCCCTACCTACCGACCCATCACTCTTAAAGTACAGTCGGGGAACTGCAAACATAATTTTAAGGTTGGCCTGGGGCATTTTGAATTGCAATACGAATAGAATTTAGTAATCTCAGTTTTTCTTCGTCCATTTTATTTCAAAATGGTCACATGATCTATTTACTGCAGTTCAAAAGTAAGGGATACTATATTGCTTAAATTTTTACATTTATAAGATATCTCATATCTTTTATAAGATATCTTTTATACTATACGAGATATCTTATAAATCTTTTTCATAAGATATCTCTTATACTTTATAAGATATCTTATAAAGTTTATAAGATATCTTATAATGTATATGAGATATCTTTTTTTAAACGATCTTTATAAGATATCTTATAAATTTTATAGATATCTCATATATTTTACGAGATATCTTATAAACTTGATAAGATATATAATAAAATATATAAGATATCTTATAAACTTGATATCTAATAAAATACATAAGATATCTTAAAAATTATTTTGTATAAGGTCCGAAAACAACAGCTGCTTTGTTTGAACCGAGGACTAAACTGTTGCACGAAGCCGAAGGCTGAGTGCAACAGTTTAGTCAGAGGGTCAACCAAAACAGCTGTTGTTTGAGGACCCAGTCTATAACTGTTTTGTTATACCTTTTCACGTTCAATGAAAGTTCATCTGAATACAATTCACGTCGCCAATTTGCTTATGCAGACGACAACAGACTGAAAACTGTTGACTGGTCAACAGTATACAGTTATTTAATGCATATTAGGACAATATAGACTAGAATATTTTGCCCAAGGTGTCAGAAACCCCCAAGTGTTCTATTGCCCGAGGGCAATAGAACACTTGGGGGTTTCTGGCACCGAGGGCAAAATTTTCTAGTCTATTGCCCTAATATGCATTAAATAACTGTTTTATTACCTTATAAAATTATTTAAGTCAAGGCATATCTCATTCATGTAAAGATAACTTGTTTTCCTGATAATTCAAATGTTAAGTCATAAAACTATCAAAACTGTACAATGTGTTGCCTTAAAAAGTCATAAAATGCATTTTTAATTTCTGAATTTTAATGAATTATTTAACATGTTTAACAGGTGAAGTCAACTTAACGAGAAATTAAACTTTAAAGTCCCAATTATGTAAATAATGAACAATTGTTAAAACGATTTAAGTCAGTGGTAATTGATTGTTAAATTCAGATTTTCAACATTTCTGAAATAAACAGGGCATCTTGGTGCAGATTTCTTGGTCATTTCTACTGTACTGCATTTTGTCGTTGCCACATTTCTGTTCTCCTTATCACTGACACTAGGTGTTAAATAGGTTTCAAATGATTCCATAAATGTCTTCTCTTGTGACGATGTTAACTCCATGAAATCAACATCAGATATGTTTAAATCATCCTTCAATTCAGAACTAGTGCCATTCCCTACAAAAAATAAGTAATTCAATATTTTAGGCCAGTGGATCCTTTACAAAATGTTTGTTTGCTGTTTATTGAGTATTAATTTTGGAGAAAGGTAGGTAATTTTTTTTAAAATACATCAAACAGAGATTAATTTTAAAGAAAATGAGCTAAAAATAAACAATTTATTTGGTTTTTGGGGAATTTCTAAGTAGGTTGGTTCTTTGGGGAGGTCGATTAACAGCAATCAAACAATTTTTAGGGTTAACCTTAAATATACAGTAGTAATTGCACACAGAGATTAAAACAATGTAGGATGATAGAGTATTTGGTTGACAATGCAGTACTGACCAGTTGAAAGTCACTCTTGACTTGATTACACTTTGATGAATATAGACCAACAATAATAATGATGATAAATAAATACCAGTGCTACATTTTTTGCATGTTTTACTTGTTGTAATGACTTTGAATAGAGGTGCCATTGCCCAAATATGGGATTTAACCATTAAAATGGTTACTTTAAAGGTTCTGCCAGACATCTCATTTACTGTCTTTTTACCATAAAATCTCCGAGCCGCATCAGTTTTTTTATTCATGTTGATCAATTTTTATGATTTGGTTTTGTTCCTGTCTTCATGTTCAAGATTTTTTAATTGTTACCTTAAACAGTTTGATTGAATGATTGATTAGTCTCTGTCATAGTCAACCTTTTTAAACTTACAGGTTCATAAAGTTAAGGACAATTATTAAAGTACACATTCTATAAAAATAAACTACATTTACCTGCCATGGGTACTAAATCTGAAGTGGTTTCCATTGGACTTTCTGTGTGTTCATTTCTAAGTGTAGCCACTGGAAGCTGAACAAAAGGCATTGTAGGAGAAGTAACTGTTGCATTACTATCTGTATTTACATTTTGTACACTAGGCACTGAAAAAGAAAATAAAACACATAATATAGTATATTCATGTACATATATTTAAACAGAGAATATGTACATGTGTACATGAGACCACTGTGTGGCATTTTTCTTAAATAGCACTTTTACCAGCAAAAAAAAAGTATTGTTCCACAGATAGTACCGGTTTATAAAATGATAAATAATCCAAAATTTAACTGCATGGAAATACATTATAAATACTAAAATCTAAAAAAAAAAAAAACATGTTCTGTCCACACCATTACACTTTTATGTGCCTTTCCCAAATGAAGTTAGGAGCTTTGGTCAATGGTTTTCTTTATCACTTTTTTTTAATATTCACCATTTGGAGGTTATCTGGATCATTTTATGTGTGGAGAAAAATCATATTTCTGTTCATAAAAAGCTGCTTTGCAAGTACCGATACATGTATGTCATGCTTCTTGCTCAAAGCTACAAATTTGTTTATTTCATAGAGACATAGTTTTGTAATAATTTGGCAATGCACTTTATGTTTGTAGTTGTTTTACATGTTTTAGGTATTCAATTTCTGTACATTTGATCTGAAAAAAAAAATTACCATCATTATGTACTAGATTCTCTCCTATGATTGCATTTCTAACTACGTGAGACATATCCTTCTTCTTGGATTCACCAGTTTTACAATAGTGTTTGATACTTGACTCCGATTTATGTCCTAACACAGACATAATATGTCTGCTTGCAAAGCCTTCTTGATCAAGAAGTGTGATTGTGGTAGCACGCAGACTATGGTTTGTATACACACGAGACAGCCCTGCTGACATTGACAGTTCTTTCATTTTGTCACCTGAAAAAAATGTTATACAATAAGTCAACAGACAAATGACAGAACAAGTATATAAACCCAGGAAAAGGAGTTAAGGCATCATAAAATGGACAGACATGTAAAGTGTATTTAGATCCCAAGAAAAAATGTATAAATTTCCACATAAATCAGTATCAATACAAGGAAATGATCATGTAAATAATTTTCTGAAACACTAGTTAACTGTTTTCATGTATGTACGGTAATATATAAAAAATTAGGCAAAATAGGCAATTCACAGAAAGTACGTGTAAAAAACGTGTCTTTATTTGTATGTACATGTATACACTATCAGCCAAGTGATTATCAATAAAGCCATTGTTATAGTGGTCATAGTAGAGACAATCTGTGCAAGTCCTGATAAGGTAATTATTATTGTTATAAAAATTACAGTAATAATGATTTATTCATGAGTCGCATACATTGTTTGTACTACAAAAAACATGTATGATAATGATCTCATCTATTCAGACTTTGCCAGTTGTAGTATACCCGGGTACATATGTTAATCATCCAATTTACACCGCCGTGCGCGGTCCCGGCTTATGAATAGGCCCGCAGCATCCTCTGAGCTTGGAGTATGAGTCTTCCTAACAGAGGACCCCGAGGGAACCCCGGGATATAGAAATAGGACCTACATGTAGTATCTCCGGCTTGCGGGGTGTGACCCCTCCTAAACGGGGGCTGACCCCGAGGGTCCCGGGATATAGAAATAGGACCCATTCCGTGGTTGTGCGGGATTAATAAATACACAACCCATCTTTCGGATGGGATGTAAACTCAGGTCCACGTGTTGGAGGAAATGCCACGCTTCCCGCACGTTAAAGAACCCTTGTAGCAAGCTTTTTTGAGTGGTCCGTAGGTGATCGGCTACAAGGCTAAATTCTCCGCCTTTTTAGAATCCACCCTTCTTTTCCAGTGGCAGTCAGAATTTCCCGTGCCATGACCCTTTCCATACCCCAAAGTGATTATTTATTAACAAACTTGTTCTCGTCTTGATATAGCTGAAATATTGCTGAGTAGACGTTAAACAATATTCAATCAATCAATCAATCCAATTTACATGTATGCTTCTGGATGGATTAGTCTTGTTATTCTTATTGTTTATTTACATGTACATTGACATGTATCTAAATGGGCTGAAAGCAAGGTTTTGTTCTAAAATAAAAGATAAAATAATGTCAAGAATGTAGCAATGGATGTTGGGGAGTGAATGAACATATTAGAGGAGCAGCAATTAGCTCTTAAAATTCTAATAAAAACTAGAGGATAAAATGCCTCTTTCCAAGTAATATTATTTGTGTCTGTAAGACACATATGATACCTCCTCTAAACTTGAGCAAATGTTTCTTATACAACTTTATACATGATATATGTACAGACAGACAGACAGACGAATGGGAGGACAAGAGTAAAACAATATGCTTTAAACTTTTTGTCGCAGAGGCATGAGAAAGATAATTTTCCACTGTAAATAACAGTGATTGATATTTATAACACACCATATCACTTTCACTTTATATAAAACTGAAAGAGATGAGTCCAAAAGTCAAGAGCAAGCAATTTATGTGGTGTGGCCTTAATTCTGAAATACATACCAAAGGTGATTTTTTCCAAGAGGGCTCTTCTCATACCAAACTGTATCTGATGCAGTAATGTGCTTCTTTGGGCGCTGTCAGAAAAAGTCAACATCAGGTGAAAGAACTGATAGATATTTTACCAGTGACTGCAGTGGACATAACTTGTGGTTTGCAACTGGATAGAGTCGTCCGCCTTGGCTTTGACTAGTGTCTGATGAAGATCCTCTGTGGTTTTTTGTAAGATGGTCCTTCAGTTCAATGTATCTATTGTCACCTTGTCCTTTAAATAAAAAGTCACCCTTCTTCAATTCTCTAAGATTTTCTCTCCCTCTATACAAAAATAGAGCATAAAATCCAAAAACACCTTACTCTGCAGCCCAGCAGGGCTTTGTAAATCTAGACCATCATATAGTTTTTTTAGATCTTCATGGCCGATAGCTGGTTTGTTAATAGAAACTCCCTTTCCTATCTGCTTCGATTTGATTAGCATAGCATCAAAAGTTTCATTTGCCGACTTCATGCAGGGATCGTTTACTATGTCAAGTTTCTTAAGCTTCAAAAAATGCTTTTGCAAGCCATACCTAATTGAGATCATGGACTTTTTTGAATAAAATCCACCGCTTTTCATTCTCAGTGATGCATAGATTGATTGATTAGTTAGAGTTTAACGTCCAATGAGCAATATTTCAGCTATATCAGGACGAGAACAAGTTAATCAATTCAAAACAAATTGTAAGTAAAAGAAGAAAGAAATAAAGGTGGAAGGGACAACCGGGGCAACGACTTTTGATTGCCACTGGAAAAGGGGAGAAATGGGTAGGGGCAGGAAATTTAGCCTTCTGTACGACACCCAGTGCGTCTGCTCTCTTTAGAGAAATATAGAAGGGGTCTTTATACTGCATGGAGCGTGGCGTTTCTCCACACAGTTTGGCTACAATGGTTCGCGGTCAGGCTTTCCGTATTATGACCTGACTACCCCGCAAAGACAGGGCATTCCCCTATCCACCACCTGGGGACGCGCCCGGCAGCTCTGTAGCCAAAGCCCCTGAAAACCTATTCAGGTGCCGGGCAGTGATGCATAGAAGTTCCTTAGTCTGCTGCACAAGTCTGTCTGTGAAAGCTGTTCTATTTTTCCTAATACCAGATTTTTCTCAACACAATATGCATTTAAAATGTTAAGAC